>VZRF01006295.1:236813-290832 GCA_013396875.1 Vireo altiloquus
GTTGTTTTGGTTTTGTGGGGTTTTTTGTTATTTCCAGTTTCACACTCAGAATTTGAAACAAGCAGCTGTTGAACTGAGTGGTGCTGGTCTTTGGAGAGAACACGAATAGGATTTGATTTGGTTATAGATTAGTTATGCCCTAATTTTAAAAGATTCACTTCTTAATATGACAAACATAAATGAGAAGCAGAATAATGACTTGAGGTCACTTTTTCCCCTCCCTCCTCAAAAAAAACCAAACCCTAAACCCCAAAACAAACAAAGAACCAAAATTTCTCTCAGAGAAATATCGTAATGCCCTTAATCTGGTCACTAAGAGGGAAGCATGCTCGCTGGATCCTTGTGCAGAAGCTAGGCATTTCCTGAGAACAGAGGCAAACAAATCTGTTCATTATTTTATGCTCTCCCTAGTACATAAACTAGATGTGTGTTTACAGTTCTAAAAAGCAAGTGCTACAAATAGGAGATAGCATGCACCCAATAAAACACTTAAAAGAGCACCACAGTTATCCCAGATACATTATTTATGCTATTTTATTTGCTCGATGGTCATATTTAGAAGGATGTTCCTTTTACAGGGCTTCAGCTGTTACCAGATTCAAGAGAAGTAAGATGCAATGTCCTTGAAACAGGGAGCACCCCTTACTCCTTTTTATGTGTTTCAGTGCATCTGAATACCATTTCTTCTTTGCGAGACTGTCTTGTCAGGACTGGTTTTGCATGTATCAGCTGTTAGTAACCCCGGACTGGATCATAGCTGTTGACTATGATTTTTTAAGAATCTTTTTCAACAGCAAAAGCTTAGCCAAGCCAGCTTGTGTCGATTCCTGTGTCACTGCTGCCATCTTCGGGAAGTCTTTAATATTGCTGGGTGGGCTTTTTTTAATGTAGGTGAATTCCAGCAGCAGTGAGATGAACAAAATATATGCATCTTGCACATTGTTCCAAGAACATAGTCTGAATGCAATGGCTTAAAAGTTTGTGGGGGAGGTGCCTTCATTCTGTTAGGGATATTTAAAAAAACGTTCAAGGAAAGGAGTGTTCTGATTTCTATTGCAATTCGGTGTGAATTAAGCACTGGGTAATTGCTCTAGCTCTCATCAGCTTCCCAGCCTGCATGTTCAGTAGTTCATTTCAAGAACCACATTAATGAACCCGTCAGATTTCCAGGTCTGTTTGCTCATATAAATGGGCAGCTAGATGCTCAAATGCCCAGGGCATGCATGCAGAGCAGCAGTATTATCATATGGAAATAGGTTTGTTGTACTTTTTAAGGGCATATTAATAGAACTCCAAAGCTGCTAAAGCAGGAGCTAAAGCCACAGGCAGTAAAATTCATTCCTCGTGACATTCCTTATGAACTGATATATGCATTCAGCAACAAAACATCTTTTTCAAACCTGAGAAAAGTGATATTTTAATGTAGCTTTCAACCACTTTGTTGAAAAAAAAATCAAGTTTTTACAACACAGTTATAGTGTTGCATGTTCTGCAGGAAAAAATAGCAACTGTGTTATATTTGTTATAAAATGCATTGTCTCACCCTTTCTAAAGGTATCTCAAGAAAACTATCATTTTCCCTCTTTGCATCCTAGTTCCAAAAAATAATGCTTTCTTCCATGTAAAATTTCACTACCTCTTTGTATCCATTTGCATGATGACAACATACATTATTTTCTTTATAATGTAACTCATGCTCTGACTTTATCTACTCTGGGGTAAATACTGTATTGTTCTGCTGGAGTGACAGAGGATTTCTACCACCATAAGTGGGAGAGACACACAGTTTCTGTTTTAATACATGCCTATATATATTACATATCTAGAGCTTTGTTCCTATTTTTCTTTTATTTTTCCTTTTCATCAGTTGTAAGTGGGATGCTACATTCTTTTATGACATGCCCAAAACAGAGAATTATGGGCACTAGATTACAAAAAGTCTTTTTAAAATGCTGTTTAATACATTTTACATCTTCAACTGCTTTTAAATTGTTCCTCTTATTCATAAACTGATAGCCTTATCCCTTGCATCTAATTTCTAAGACATTCCATTAAATTATAAGGTGGCAATAATATTGGGTTTTTTCCAATGTTTCCTCATATAAATACTTTGTAATTTATTATGGAAATCATTTTCAGAAATCTTGCATTAACCTACATCCCCTTTGCATTTTATTAGTTATCCAGGCATGAAATTGCTAAATATTACACTTTAGATAGATATGATTAGGTGTCTGTACTACTTACTAAAGTTACTTAAATGGGAACATATTTAAGTCAATACACAATTGTTTTCTCTCTCCAGTGGGGCCAGCAAGAACCTAATAATTAAATTTCTTTGTTATGTCTGTACTGCAGAGGGAAGTAAGGGATCTCTGCAGTTCTGCATCCCCAAGCAGTGCTGAAACCTCCTCCACAGCATAATACAGCACCGTGCAGAGAGAGTAGTTTGGGTCCCAAATACACTTCAGCTGCGTTAGCTACAGATTACCGCTATGGCTGTGAGACTGCCAGCAGGGCTACCCACCCCAAAGCTTCCCAGCAGTGCAAACTGCAAGTGAAATTCAGTTTTGCCACCTGGAGAAGGAAAGGGTCTAGGCTACTGCTGCATAGAAATGAAAAGGGAGAGAGGAGATGCAGTTATAAAGGAATTAAGAGCAGAGGAGGATGAGTAGCTGTGACAGCTGGTCCTGAAGGAGGGGTCAGAGTCCATGGCAGCAGCTGTTTCTGGGGCTAGGAAGAGCTCCTCAAAGTAGTAATGTTTAACATCTAAGGTCTTGTCAGAATCCCTGTAGCATGACAAGCTAGAAGCCTTGCTCTCTCTGCTTGCTGTCCACAGCTCTGGCACAGGTAAGTAATGGAGACACGAATATCTTGCAGGGTTTAAGAGCCTGCTGCTGTAGGCAGTGGCTTACTTTGTTTAAGCTTGTTTGGCTTCCGTTTCCAGAGGTAGTTTGGTTGGCATCTAACTCAGCATCCCTTCCTAGTGCTTCAGGGCACAATATTGTTCTGCTTCCAGTCAGAGGTGTGCATCTCTGCCATCTATGCCTGTTTCAACAACCAAAGCCATGGTCTGCTTTGAAAATTTTGCAGTGTTTGAACTCATGTTTGCTTGGGTAGCAGCTATCAGGGAGGACCCTTCAATGATAACAAGACAAGACTCTCTTATGTCCCCATAATAGCACAACCAAGATCAGGTTTTCATGCTTTCAGTATACCACATAATCTTGTTACAAACTCTGCTTTATAGGCTTTCCTTCTTATTTTCTGCGATGGGCTAATAAGTCTCACATCCCAACCAATGCACTAAGATCAAGGATGTGTAATACCCTTGTGGGTAGGTATGGGTAGAGGAATCTGGAAAGAGCATTTTCCCTTCTCCCACAGGGGACTGAAGTCACTTCTTCTGAGAGAAGTACCTGAGTTCCACCCTGCTTCTTTCTTCTCTTCTATCCCTTGCAGCCCTTGGACTACAAGGCAATTAGAAGGGGAGCTGGGAAGCAGAAATAAAATTGCCAATCCACATAAATCAGCAGATTAGGTGTGGGGAGGTCTGAGACAGGTTTTCTGAGCTTATGCTGTCAGTTTAGCCAGCGCATCTTTTAGGGTAATGCTGCCTGATGTAAGGCAAGCTCCAGGACAGTATGTTTGGCTGTAGGCACAAACTCACCAGCACTGAAGAGGCTCAGATATAAATGCCATTGTCTAGATCTTAGGGAATGAGCCCATGGTTGTTTTGCAGAAGTCAGGAAGGAGACTTTCAGACTGAAAAGGAAAACATTGAAATCTTGATGCAGTCCTACGCTTAAAGCTTTTTATGTTTATAGAAAATTGCCTCTTATAGTATTGATGGCAAATTGCCCTCAGATTGCAAAAGGTGCACAGAGAATGCAGCTGTATTTTTGAAACCATGTTTTGACAGATTGTCACACTTCTCACAAAAGTTTGATTTTAGCTGAAATATGCATAGTAAATGTGTGTACTTTATTATAAGGAAAAAGACCAAAATTGCTCTGAAAGTACTACTATGCTTTGCAATTGCCTTGTATCGGATAAAACTGGTGTCATTAGAAATGAATGCTTTTTCTACTGTGGCACTTATCCTCATTGTAGTATTTGCAGGTTTTTCTGTAACTGGCAATTGGCAAAGCCACAAATTCTGAGTAAACATAGCTACTCCAGATGGTAAATATTCTACTTTTAAAGTTTCCTGCTGTAAGGACAAGAAATACCAAAAGACAGTGTGTGTGGATGATGATGGTTCTGCATATAACAAAGTGCCAGAGGGAAAGTCAATCCAATACCTGAGATGTCTGCTTCCCAGCAGCAGCATGGGAAGGACTGTGACCTTCACGGAGGGTAGGGGATGGTTTTAATTGACTTTGGGTGAAAATATATAACGAAGTTCATAGTTTCAAAGTAAAAAATACTTAGTCTGTGTTTGTGGAGGTCTGAATTCTCACCAAGGTCCAAGTCCTCTCTTCCTCAAAAGAAATATAATATGGTTAAATCTTTTTCTGTGAAATCTGGGGTTTGGAGGCTTTTCTAGAAGAAAAATTAAAAATTCTGTATGTACTTCTCGGTCACTATAACATAATTTGTCCTTTGGAAAGTGCATTTGAAAGCCATCTTTTTCTAAATGGAAACACTATAGGGAGATGACTTGGGGCATTCTATTTGCCACTTCCTGATTGCTTTGATTTCCCCTAAGGCATGTTCATATTTTCAATATAAATGTTTTCTCCAGTCAGCAGCCTATAGTTTGACTACAAAAGCTTATTTAGGATTGAAACTTGGTGCCTTAAAATACTTTACATTTTCAAGGAAGTTTTTTGACTAGATGTTGATGTTGCCCAGTGACAATAATTCTTTTTTTACCTATCCAGTGTTTTGTTTGTACTACTAAAACTACTAACAAAACACTCTTCAGGTTAAAAAATTCTAGTAAAAAAATCCTGTTAGTCTGATGAAGAACAAACAACTATACATTTTCTCTATAACATATAAATATTTGATGGTTGGAACCCACAGGATATTCTGTATGATTAGTGACTATTTCGTTTCATCCCTCCATTATCTATTCATTTACAAAAGAGAGGGGGTAAAAAGCATGGAAATACTTCACTAATTACCTCTAGTAGGTGAAGTTTTTACCTTATGAAACCAGAGTGTGGTTCTTTAGAGGAATGATTGGACTAGTGGGGGACTCCAGTGTCTAAAAACTGGCAATCTTCTCATTCACGTGCTGCTATGTGATCTTGGACACGTACCTTTAGTGTGGATTCAGGTGACATTTAGGTACACATATGAACTGGATTCATATCCTCAAATTTTAAAGATCTGTGGCCCAGGTTTTCTACAAATTAGGCTTCAGTCACAAAAACAGTCATTGCAGTCCTCTGCTGCTTCACTGGTGTACAATGAAAGAGGTTTTATTACAGGTCCAAGATGTTCTGATGCTGTGGTGATCAAAGCTGTGCAACTATCTTTGACTGGTACTTATTTTGCTTTGGTGTGTAATAGATAACCAAACTGGTTTTGAAGACATGAAAATGCCTATTTAGTTCCCTATGTATCTTAGATTATGCATGGCTTCTCTGGGATTCTCTTTAGACTATACTTATAGCCTTCCCACATTACAAGAGCACTTAAAGAGCATTTTCTGGCAGCTCAATAAATAATAGAATTAAAACTTGTCAGCTTTGGTTTATTTCAGCCTCAGCATGAATTATAATGTAGCACTCTTTTGGTTTGGTTTTGAGCTTGATTTTAGAAGGAAGAATGAGTAGACGCGTTGCAGGTTGATTTCTTGAAGTGCTTGTTTTACTGAGAAAGAAAGTAAAACTTGTAAGCACTGCATTTTAAATTAAAAGTGAGGAGATCTATGTTGGTTTTATTTATTCATATTTGCTCCTCATGGTTTTGAGGAACCTTTGCATTTCTTGTATACTAGTTTTGCTCCTGTCCTGATGAAGATGTTCATCCTGCCTGCATTCAGTAGCTTTTAATTTTACAATTCTCCTCAGTAGTGCAGGGTCCAGACAGCCACCACCAAATGAGGGATGATCAAAAGAGAAAAAGGCAGAAGTGACTTTTTTAAGATTCTACAAGTCAATATATTCTCAGTGACAACAGGTCATAATAGAAGAAACTGATTTCATTCTATGATGAGATTACAAGTCTGATAAGAAAAAGTAATTCCACAAAATCAATTTCTTCAAGTCTTTTTGTAAGACTTCAGACTACAGAATATTGTGATAAGGAATTCATCACCATATTATATCAATTAAAGGCTTTAGTGGGCTGGGTTCCAACTGATATGGTTAGGCTCTGAGCAGCAGCGTTGTGTCATCACTGCCAGATGATGCAGTATGGATGCCTCATCGTGCTTTGGTCATGAGTGTTAGGAACTGGCAGATCACAGAAAGCAATGTTTTCTGTGAAGAAACTATGCATAGCAGGGTATTGGTAGCAGCATTTGACAGGGACTGTCAGCAAACCTGTCATGATTATACAGATTCTGTAGCACATAAAAAACTTTGCTGATGCAGCACAGCAATGATACAGATTAGTGAAATATAACTAGTGACAAAAACAAGACAATCCTCAGGTAAGTGCAATGAATATGATTTGGGGCTGGAGGAGAGAGGGAGGATGAATTGTTTAACCAGCGAGAAGCTTAGGAGATTCTCTGTTTAGGTTAAACAAGATTCAGAGGTATCTTGATTGCAGTACATAAGTATCTTCACAGAAAGAAAGTATGGGATATTGAAAGGCTCTTTATTTTGCATTAAAGAAATGCAAGCCAAAAAGCAGTGGCTGGAAGCTGAAACTAGAAAGAGTCAAAGCAGACATTAGATACAAATTTTAAAAGTGATTTTGAAGAGCCAATAAAACACTGTACTAGAGGTATGAGTGCATCTTTCCTCACCTGATGTCTTTAATCTGGATGTGAATGTTTGTTTTGGAAGACACACCTTGGCCAAAACATAGTCTGTCTTCAGTACAAAGCTAATAGTGATAACTATAGGAGGGAAGAAATGATAGTTCAGATTTCAACATGGACTGCAGAAGGCTGGTAAGCAATCGGGGGATGTGCTTGAGTTGTTACTTGCACAGAAGTCCCTAGCAGTGCACCTACAGTGTTGCAGATTAAACCTTGTCTATATCTGCCTCACTGCACACTTCCCTGCATTCTGCTGTGTAGACACACGGAAGGAGGTAAGGGTGAAAAGGAAAAGGACTATCCGAGTTGAGGAGTAACTTTAAAATAACAGAAGGGAGCTCAAACTTTGAAGCTTTGTGCAGGGAATGGGAATATTTTATTCAAGTTGGAAGAAAGATAATTTTAACAGTAATATTTATAAGCACTGTAGGGAGATACTTATCAGAGACCAAAGAAAAGGCATTTGCAGTAGGCAAGGGAGAGTGAGAGCTGTGGTGCTTAATCCAAAGGAAAGCAAATCTTTGAAATGTTGTGAAAAAGGAAATGGTAAAATCTTATTTCTGAAAAACCAACCAGCATAGCATGCAAGTGACAAACTCATTTTCATTTAATCTAAAAAAAAAAGAGCTACATTCTGCTCCCACTTCCAAACTTAAAACACTATAAATGGACCAGTCAGGAATAACTGAGAGTGGAGCTTGATTTTACCACCCTAGTTTTCATTCAGTGTCACTGCAGACATTATCTGTGGGGTTTGAATTCCATAAAACTGACCGGAGTTTGGTCTGATTTTACCTTTTGTTTGAATAATCATAGCGATAGGAGGATTTTAAAAACAGGATCTGAATCCCTGCTGAGGTTTTTAATACCCCCTATTCTGAGGTCACTGGATTTAGGATTTCTGCTTGGGCCTATCTCATACATTTTTACAGATACTCAAAAGCCTGTAATAGCCCACACGCAGGTTATATTAATTTCCAGTGCCTAAATCCTTTAAGTGCTTTGGGGATTTCCCTGCTAATCCTCTTTTTAATGCAGGGGTAGGTTTGAACCTTTGGGATTTATTCTTTTTGTTGGTTGTTTTCCAACCAAAGAATCTTTCAAGGGTAACAACAGCAAGTGCTAAATACATAAAGACATAGAAAGTTTATCTGCTGTTTATATTATCACAGCAATCTGCCAGTCTTTTTTTGGCACAAGAAGGAAAAGAAAGTGTGACTATTATTAGTAATTACACTACTTATAGTAATTTTAAATGCTTACTAATATTAAATTTATGCAAAAATATTAAATCCTGACTGAACATCAAATCCTTTCCTTTACAAGGACAAAGTAAGTGTATTAATATTAATGAAGCCATTAAATACAAGTTAACTGACAGCATTTTTGCAGTTGCTTACTGCAACTGTATTTTGTTACTGAAAATTTATCATATTTTTCATGTCTGAAAGTAAAAAATGAATAAAACTATCACAAACTGCTCTTTGTTGTAAGTGACATGCTTTTTCTTTATGATGCATGCTTTGCCATAAAAAGGGAGTGCTTAATGCATTTCTGTTGGGAGATGCCTATTTATTCTGACAAACCGATCAGCCTCCGGGGTGTTTCTTTGCCACAGAACGGATTCTACATCTCATCCATTATCTAATAAGATGTGAAAAGAGTATCCTGTCTCACAAGGATGTGGCAGGCTCACTCACAGACTTACTTGCAGGATATACAATTGTTAGTGAAAGGCCCAGTTATACACTCATGAATGTTTCTAATAGGCCTGTGGGGAAAACACTGGTAACATTGGTACTGAAGATAATTTATTTCAAAGGCAAGTATAAAATGTGGCCTCTATAACGAGGAAATAGATTTCACGTCTTAAATAGTACTGTGTGAGCTTATGAATTTTATTATTATAATAAACACCAATGCCACATAAACTAGCCAGCCAGAATGTCTTGGCAAAATATATGGCCTGGTTGTTTTTCTTCTCTTTCTTCATTATTTCTCCCTTTTCAATGTTTATGAAAGGTTTAAAATTGTGCTTGCATGGGAAAAGAGAGATTGGAGTAAGGAAAGCAAGCTTTGTGCTTGTGGAGGCAATGTGTGATAAAGCAATGATAAAGCAAGTATACACAAAACCCTATCAGACAAATGTTGTCAGTCAGATGTGCTCATAAGGAAATAAAGTCACAAAGGAAAAAGAGAGTAGGATACACAGTAGGAAATCCAATTAAACCCAGGCATAACCTTAAGTGTTAAGGAATAAGAAGTCTTTAAGACCTTAGGTATCCAGATGGGAAGTACCTTTCTGTATGTGTTTGAGCAATGCTTAACGTGCCCAAAACTTTCGACATTAATGCACTGCAAGTCGTTGTTGTATTTAAATGATGCTCTATTACAACAGTACAGGCTCCTGTACGGCATACTCCACATAAACATACCTCCATCGTGAAGCTGTTGGCTAACAACCACACGTGAATTAATAAATAAGTATTAGTTGAAGTAAAACAAAACATTGTAGATCATTGACAAAATAGACAAGTGACAAGAAAGCAAACAAGTGATTAGGTTTGATATCTCTGGAAGTTAGAACACTCACTCCACTCCACTGCTCCAAATTCCCCTAACTTTCTGAATAACAGGATCAATTCTTTTGGACTTGCACAATGCTTCTTTTCATTAAGTGCAGTTTCTTTAGCATAACAATAAAATATGATTTTCAGTGCCTCTTAGAAAAGTGAAAATACAGCTTGAAAGAGTTCAAAATGAACTGGAATTACTGGCAGACAAATGTTCTAGTGTCATGTCCTCCTGATATCCTTTATTCATTACATGAGAATGCAGCTCTGTATCTAAAAATCAAGGCTGTTTTATCAAGCTTGCTTATAATGCCAGTCAGAATGGCTTACCGCTGAGAGATCTTTCGGAGTCTGGAGTTGCATCAAGACAGCATAGCTTTAAAGCAGCATAAGAGAGACCCATTCTACATTATTGACTTTTCCCCTTACCTGCAAGGACACAGAATTTAATGCAGCATTGATGGGTCAAAGATTTTGACACATGTCAAGACAGATATCTTCATTTTAGAGTTTAAAAAAAGGCATCAAACCTGATACATATGAACCACTTTAGGTGGCAGAGGCAGTCAGGCTGAACTAGGGACAATTGTTTCACTTATCTGCAAAAGACATTACTTTTCAATGAAGCCTTATGTAAAGAACAATGTTATTTAAGGGAGATGAAACCAGAGCAATTGCTAAAAATGCAATAAAGGCCTAGAGGTATATCCCTAAACCTTGTGTTAAGTATCCTATCATTGTGTTCTTTCTATGGATTTTTTTAAACCATCTTAAAGGTCTATGGCAAGGATATAATTTCCTAGAAAATAGTATTTCATATGGCTTTGTATAAAGTGGTCATCCCCTAGCAAAGTCAGCAATAGTTTTCCATAGAGAAGGCATTTGATTCAGAATTATGAATAGACTATTTCCATTAGCAAACACTATACAGCAGAACTGCTTTTTTCAGCCATTACCCTTCTTCTATAAATAGATTTCACAGCAGGAAAATCATACCCAGAAGTATCTAGTATGACTTTACGTCCCTAAATGAACCCCGTAGCAAAATCTCATTTTTAATAATGGCATTTACTTACTTCACTGGTGAAATGTAGAATAATAACAGCAAAATTATTGTGTTAATGATCAGAGTGTATAATAATATGCACAATTAGGAGGATTATGGGAATTTAATGGAAAGAGAAGGGCAAGGGATCATCTGTTGTATGACTCTTCATGATTGTAACCTGCTGTCTATGTCCCTAATGTGTTTTTATGACTGGCATGCTTTGGTTTGTTTTCCAGTCCGTGTTCTGCCGTGAATGTAAAGAAGAATATCATGAAGGGGAATGCAACCCTCTCCTCAGCCCGCAGGGAGCCATGGCCCAGAAGGTATGGATCTCACAACTTCTGATCATTTTCCCTGGCTCAGCCAGAGTGACATTTGTCAAATGGGTCCTAATTATAACCCTGAGTAAAAGCAATTATGTTCATGTTGAATTACTCCAGCCGTCGGAGTTGCGGAATTGGCTTTGCTGTGGATTTCAGTCTCTTTGATTGATAGAGTAGCTGAGTTCTGTCAGGAACACACAGGGCTCTGCCATCAGTTGATAAAGAAAAGGCCTTCCCAGTGGGTTTCTAGGATTGTCTCTATTCAGCGTGGACACATTTGAAAGGCTTTCTATAGTCTTGCTGCCTTTCAGCTTATTTTCAGTGCACCAGTCAGGAAATCATGTGGATTTGGGCCGAATAACAGGGCTTTTATACAACCTGTGCAGAAAATACTATGGGTAATTTATGTTTTAGCTTACAGAAATAAAAAATAGATTGTCTAGGCTGCAAGCTGTTAGATGATAATTATTCTAGGCTGCTCTATAATTTTGTTGCTATAGATGGGGACAGGAAATAGTTTTTCTGTCCTGGATTTCCTCTTTGTTTGAGATTCAGGTTTTCCCTGAAATAAATAAATTATGAAAGCTATGGTCTTTCCAACTAAAAATAAAAATTAAAAAAATAAAAAAATAAAAGGAGAAAGTGGGAAGTGGAAAGAACAGGAAACATACCCCCTAAATATCACATGGCTTGATGCCCAGGGTGCACTCCTAGGAAGCAGAAAACTGGTATTCAGATATCTGGCAGGTTTGATACTAAGAGGAAACTCAAACTCTGAGCCTCCACACAGTCCAGTGTGGCAGATAAAGGTTTGTGAGCAGGTGCTGATGACGACTTGCATCCAGCCAGCTCTCAGGGAGATATGCTAAGCTCCTGTAACTACCTGCAAGGGGGCTCTGTCTGAGGCTGGATTATGGGGACCCAGTGAACACAGAGACTGTCAGGGAGCTGAAGCTCTTCCGGGAATCTTTGCCATGTGCTGCTACCTGTAGATGGTTCGTATGCCATACTTTGCAGACATTGCACTAGGCCATGACCTGTGCAGAGATGCTTCTCTTTAACTTTTCTTAGTGAAGCTCTTCAATTTATAAAAAGAATTAGCACTGGTTGAGACAGAATTAAACAGTCTGTATCCTAGTTGTCAGTCAGGGTATCTATCTCTGTTGCCCTGGAACATGTGTATTATATCAGACCCAAAATCCATTTACTTTCCCACCTCTAGTGATTTGTGATGTGGATGTGGTATTTTATGTTTAGTAGCTATTAGCAATTTTTTTTCCATGAATTTGTGCAACCCACTTTTTAAAGCCATATGTATATAAAATAAGGAGATTTGCAGCTTAGCTACCCTCTATGAAGAACAGTTTAATTTTATTTGCAGTGGCCTTAGAACAGTCTTCCAGTTCCCATTCATACTTATATAAAAATAAAGGAACTTCAACAGAGACACTGAGAGATGCTAAAAGCATCTAACAACCTAGTAAAGTAGGAGACCAAGGTCCAATGTCTTACATGATTTAAACTGAGCTAGAACTTGAAAACATCTCCACCTGAACTGAGAGCTCTATATTCATTAAGTTATTTATGCTTAGAGTTTTGCCTAAAGTACTGAAAGTTTTCATGGCACGTTACAAGTGAGTTCAACAATGTTGGCTCTGTGGAAGCTAGAGTTCATGTAATTTTTATGTTGTAGAGGAGAGATAAAGGTATGCCAGGAAGCATCAGAATACCATAGGAAGAAGTCATTTATTTTAAATATTTGAATATTGCCTTAGCTTTTCCTTATAACAATGGAAGCACTTCACCCATCTGATTCAGTCTCTCAGCATACGAATTGCACCCAATTAGACCTGTTAACTTAGCAATGTTGACTACTTTTGCAGTTCTAGCGTAATGTGAACATTCTTGCTGTTCCTGAAAAATTTCCTGTACTCTCAAAGAACTGTTCCAGAATAGCTAAATTATAGTACCAGAATAACTCTTGCACCTATACAAATCAGTTCCCCTGCACAGACAAGACCACAGACTACGCAGGATTCATTGAGACTCCAGTTTAAGCTGAAGTTAATTGACTTAGGTCCGCCTTCTCTTCCCCTAAGAAACTGAGCTGCACTAATTAAACTTCTCCACGGGGCGGTGCTGTGCCACTGAAGGAATGTTTTCCTTGCTCTTCCTTAGCCAGGCGAGCAAACCGAGCGGTAGCAGAAGCAGGACAAGTTCGGGTGCTGGTGAGATGATGGTCTCGCTGCAGAGCATCACTGCAGAGCCGCCCGGCACACGGCACTGCCGTACCGGGCAGAAAAACCTCTCGGGGGGCATGTGTGGAGAGCAGGGTCCCTGGGACAGTTTCCATCTCTCTCACTGAGATTAGTGTAAACATTTATCCACCTGTACTTTCAGGCTGTCTGTTCCACTTGGCATCACGTGCCAGGTTCATAGGTCTGTGTGTCAGACCTATCTTGTGTGATTGTAGTGCGTGGTGAGGCAGTGAGAAGGTTTTATTTTTGACTGTGGTCTGTTCCAAGGTAGGAATAATACACTTCCAGAGTTGTCTCTAGCTCATGCAGTTTGTCTCTGGTCTGGATCTCTCCCATACCATTTATTTTATAAAGAGATCTAATTGTCACAACTCCTGCCCGTCGAATTTAAGGACAGACAAACTTCCACTAAACTGCTCCTCTCCATAACAGGTGCAGGATACACAATAGGTCTCAGGGAAATATATCCTATAAGAAAAATGCAGGGTTTGCTTTAGCCTGTTGTGGCTGCAGTAGAGAAAGGACCTTCTCTTGCCTTCAAATTTCTGCAAATGCCTGCAGGTCTCAAATGTTCAACGAGATGAGAGGAAACACTGTGGACAGGTTCAGGCCTAAGTCAGCATGACAGAGGTGAACACACTGGAGCATGAGGAGTGTGAGAAAGGTGAAAGAAAAACCAAAAAGGAGAGTTGTTATGGAGGAATTGGGTGACCAGTAGTTGATGATAACATAGAGAGCAGGAAGGGCCATGGTGGCACTCCACACAGTGTTCCCATTGTGTGCCAGGGCACTGCAAGGGCTGTCTGTTCCTAGGGACTTTCCATGTATCAGGGCAGGGCCTGAGAACAGGGATGAGCCAAAATGGTGGAAGGTGGGACAACAGATGACCTATGACTGGGCTGGGCAGGGATGTGGGGAGCTGGAGACAGGCTCTGCTGCCATGTCACCAGGCACTGACATGAGTTCCTAAGCCATGAACAGGCTGCAGGTAAGATTAGCAGGGGACTAGGACAGCAAGGTCTGATGGTACCCTCAGAGCCTGGCACACAGTTGGGAAGACTTGGAGAAGGAGAGCCCTGCAAAGGAAAGGTAGAGTCTGATAAAGAGGCACTCGAGTGTCCATGAAAGCCAAGAGCTGACAGGAGAGACTATGACCTGTCAGATAGAGCAGAAGCTCCAGAAAGAGGAAGATAAAGAGAGATGTGAGATGACATGGAACGGCTATGAGGGTCCAGGAAACGTAAATGGTGGTAGTGGTGAAATGGGCCTGTGCTTGGGCAGATGTCAAAAGGAGGGAGGAGGAAGCCTGAGGTAAAGAGAGGGGAGTGTAGCTGGTGGGACTGTGAAGGAGGGTAGGGAAGTATGGAAGGGGGAGTGGGGTCAGTTGGCAGGAGGAAGGAAGAGGGCAACTGCAGCTGCAGGGCATAGGAGGGACAAAGCAGGTGCCACATGTGGATCTTTGAAAGCCTATTCCAAATAAAGGAGCTGGAAGCTTAGGATGGTGGGAAGCCAAAGGGCATTACTTGCTGCGTGGGGTAGAAAAGGCAAACTCAGCAGCAAGCATGCAGAGAGCAGCCCAGCTTTAACTATTGGCATATCATGACCTTTCAGATCTGTACACAGTTATTGCATAGCCCACTGGGAAAGATAAAATGTTCTCTTTCTGCTGAAATGTCCATTTTTAGCCCAGACAGTCCATTGGAAGCTTATCTAAAACATTTACTTACTGGTGCAGGACTGATTATTTCCTAGTGTAAATTACATTATTTAAAGGAAAATAAAATTTCTCTGTGGCAATATCAGTTGAGAAGCTTTGTTTTAAAACCATTGCAGACTCCTGGAGCTGTTTGAACTTTGGGATGACAGAAGTAATCATATTTGATGAAATAAAAGGCACAGTGTGCATGATGGATTCAATGACACAGTAAAGGTGACTCCAGCCAGATTTAGGTTTAGAAATAACCGCGTAGTCCCTGCTATGTGCACCACAAAACCAAACTTCCTGGCCTCTTTTAACCTCACACATAGACAGTCTCTGCTGGTGGGGAATCTAGCCATAAACCAGCTTCCTCTCTAAGTCCCCACCTTAAATTAGCCTAGTTTTCCCAGCACAAAACCTTTCTAGATGGTTTTCCTTTTACAAGGATAAGCAATGCACCTTCCTGATCACTAGCAACTGGACAAGAAAATGTGACCACATATTAGATTTAAACTTTTTCAGAGTAGCTTCCAGGATGGTTTTGGTGCTGGGCATGTTGATAAGAGACCGGCAAGGTAAGCTGTAATAGCAGTAGCAATGACACTGGGGTAAAATTGGTGCCTATGTAAATAAGTGAATAGAATATGGGGCAATGAGTCATAAATGTTTGGGAAAAAAACGTGACACTAACTGGATGAAACACGTTATTAAAATGTTTCACAGATGGTTCTGTGGACAAACTTTTTCCAAGAAGCTGCTGATTATCTTGGGTGTATAATTATAAAAAGCTTGCTAAAAATTGTTACCCATTTCTTGCACACAGGTTACAGACTAGGTTGAGTTAAATTTCAGCCATTTTATTACATTGAAAATCTCATTACCTGCTGAAGGTGTTCACTGTATATGCAAAATAAAAAATGTATTCCTAGTTTTGTCAAAGTCTTAGAAAGCTAATCAATGAAGTATTTTTAATTTATTTACAATAACTCTAGGACTTAAAGTTCAAACTATACATAGTTAAAATAAAGGATATGCAAACTTTCTGGTAACAGCCATTTCCCTAGTGTTGTTTTTAACCTTCCACTGCTTCTCTGGGTTCTAGGCTCAATAGCTGCAGTCTGGAATGGGCTGGCATGGTGAATCCTTTACCAGAAGGAGCATGATGTTGATATTAAAGGATTTTTTTCCTTCTAACTGTATAATCTGCTTGGAGTCAGTCTTATATGTTTGTTAACAGACTCTTTCTCTGATGTACAAGCCAATGTTTGTGTATTTTACCCAAGTCAGTTATGCCTTTGTTCTGTTTGTTGTCCTCAAGATTGTTTGTATCTTTCAAGGCTGTGTTTGGGTAACTGACCACCTGAGAGTGGTTTGTAATGATGGAGCCTCCCATATCATCCTGTGCCTCTGCTTTCAAGGCCTCTTCTATCATCTCATGCCTTTATTTCTCTGCATAGGATTTTATTGCAGGGTCACAGACAGTTTGTTCTGCTCACTAGTACCCATAATGGTCATTGCTGCCTGTTAGTTACAAAACTACATGGAACTGTTAAACCGTTCAATCATACAAAAATTGTACAAAAGCAAAAACAGAATAGGAAATAGCCATCAGGTCATTAAATAATTGCTGTCACATGCTAAACCAAACCTCTAGGCGTGCCAAGATAAGTTCAGATAAAGCCCGATGGGTCCTGAGGGTCATGGTGCTGGCTTGGCACAAAGGCTGTGGTCTCTTACAAGAAACAGCAACATCATTTTTACTGAGCCACAAAGATACATGGTCTAAACCTTCATCTACAGTCTCTTCCAGTGTAAATTTATAGCTAGTGCTGTAAAACTTAACTTCAATTCCACTCAACCTGTGGGACACTGTCTGTCCTGGCTATGTCACCCAAATCCCAAAGCCCTTCCTGGAACCACCACCTTCAAATCAAACCTCAGCTGTTCCTTGTTTGTGACTCAGCCCTCACCATTCTCCGGTAGCTAATGTAGGTATTATAGCTTTGCTGTTCTGCAACTAGCCGTATAAAATTTATCCAGCACCCCTGTTGACCCAGGAGCCGATCAGACCTAACTAAAAGCAGAGCAGTCAGTGCCTCAGCTGAGTCAGGGCAAACCTGATCCTCTTCATCAGCACATGCTTCCAGGACCCTGGCTGCACCCTAACCAGAGTTTCTGGGCTCAAACCTGACTCAGGCACGATGTCTCAGTCAAATCATTGGCTCGAAGCCCATTGGATCACTTCCCACGTCTTTTGCTGCAACATAAAGGCACATCCATGCGCTGGCACACACGCGTCCAGGAAAGCCTGTCACAGCACCTGGCATCCTCCTGAAGGCTCTTGTAATGTAGCTCCTGCAGAAGCTCGGGCCTCCAGCCCATCCTGTGCTCCCATCGCCTCTTGTGTGCAGGTCTCAGAGCTGACAGTAGGGGGTATGAAATGTACAGGCATTCCTACATACATGAAATGTACTGCCACGCTTCCTTTGCCGCCGTGGAACAGCTTCTAAACTCTCATGCTGCAGATTTCCAGCACGCATGTAGGGTTGTGAAGCCTGGTCTCAAAGCAGCTAATGATAATCTAAATGATAAATAGTACATGCTAACCAGAAAATACATTAATTATTTCCCTGCATTTTAGTGAAAGGAATAGTTACTGAAAAGGTTCATCGTACATAATATCTTTCAGTGAGTCCTGAGTAACAGTATGGAAGGTGTTCTATTCTACATCTATTATTAGGCCATTGATTTTTTTTTCCCCCATCAGGTAAATTTTAAAAGTTAAATAAAACATGGCTGTACAAGAAATGGCACGCCTAGCTTGATTTCGAAAATATCTTAAATAACTGAAAAAGAAACTGAGGCTCAGGGTTTTAGTATTTGGTATACTCAGAATGTCAAGCTCAGGATATTTCAACCCACGGGTGCCTAATTAAAGGAGCAAGAAAAATAACTATAACCGGGAAATGTCCTGTAAAATTAATCTTTGTGTTATAAATAAAGATGCACCGGAGGAAATCTGAGACTGGGTCTTAACTTCCTGTCTAATGAGAAATAGATGAGAACTATATAGAGAGAATTTTAGCTTTTCCTATTTTGGGCAACAATAAGGTAAAAAAGATGTGACAGACTGCTTTTGTTTACAAGGTTAAGCTGACAGTCATTTTCAGCTGTGTTGCCACTTACGAGAGAAGGCACATTTTTTATTCCACTCATGGAAAGCAGTTACATAAGAATGATCTGTATTAGATTAGATTTTATGCTTTAGAGCAGTGCAAATTCAATATTCACCATCTACCTGAATTTAATTCATTGTATGAATGGCTGCAACACACAAGAGTGGAAACCTTGATGTGCAGTGTCAGTTTCATCTTATACCCAATGTAATACCCTGCGTATATCAATTTGATTTTAACTAGTTGCTGTCATCACAAAGCAGCTCTTTCATTTTATGTCAGAATTCCCTAGGCACACCAGACAAATTGGCTCACACAATGCTGCTTCATGTGGATTTAACTGGATCACCATAGTACTGGCACCTCAATTTTTCCTGTGTGTGAAACATTCTCTTTGAATGAATATCTTTTCTGTTCCTTATCTATAGCTACATTTTAGCATTTTTATTAGCCTAAATCTGTCTCTAAACTAGAGCAGTAGTACCATAACTATCCACATCTCTTTGTGAGATTTTGACTCTTAAATGGCTCAAATAATCCATTTTCTTCCAAAACCCTCTAGCCCATCTAGTGCCCTAGACATTTGCTATTTTTACCCCCACTACTGTAGTAAAAGGCACCACTAAACATGACAGTATGTTAATTCATGTGATCATGTTCATAAAACAGCCCTGTTGAAGCCAGGAAGACAGAATAAATTTAAGATGGACTGTCACCATGCCTTGTAGATCAGGCTTCAACAACTGAGGCTGCTTTTGCTTAGAGCCTAGCTCTAGCTCTAGTGGGCTGTGTTAACCTAAATATTATGGTGGGCTGAACATTGCTCATGTACAATGAATTATTCTTTGTCTTCCTTTCAATCGCTTTCAAGTATACATAGCTTTTCTCACATTCTTGTTAGAAAATGAGTATACTTCCTGTTTTGAGGCACCTAAATCTTTTTAAAATTCTGTTTTTCACATCAAATGAAATAATTTTACATATTTCTATTAACCTAAATAAAAATTACAAGTAAAATTCTCTTAAAACCAAGCATTTCTGATGAAAAGAAAATGCATTTCTGATTTAAAGAAAACTGCACTAGGATACATTTTTTTTGAAGTTATGCATGATCAGGTTTTTTGCTTATCAGAGAGGAATGAAATACCAAGAGCAAGCAAGCAGGAATGCAGAAATTACATCCACTAAAGCAAAGCACAAATAAGGTTAACTGCTGCATATTCTATTCTGAGTTAAGGGTCTTCAGTTTTCAGATGTTGCCTATACTAGACAAAATTAGCATGATCATAAAAGAAGCGTGCTAACATAAGGCAGTATATCATTTGGTGGATGTCAAAATTTAGCATTATGTATCTAAGACTTCTGGTATTTCAAACAAGAAGTTTTGCCTTGAATGTTTTTAATCTAGATGGTGCTACTTAGTTGCTGTCTGTGAACACATACTTCATTTACTTCAGTGTAGTTCTACTGACAGGTCGATGTGTACTCTATTACCTGAATGAGAGGCTGCTCTGAGAAGGACACTTTATTTCTGTTTCAAGATGCTTTCTGTCCCTGTAGATCTTTTTCCAGTACTGCATGATATTGATTAACTTAAAAGAAAGCTTTCCATAAACATGTTTTTGTATTGTTGTATGGTCCTCAGCAGTCTCTGTGGTTTCTTTCCCCCTGTTAGTTTTCCCAGAAGAGTCAGCATAGAGACAGAAGTAAATCTATGTCCTTCAGTGTGACCCAGAGATAATAAGACAAACTTTCCCTCCTGTCTCACAAAAGGAATACTGCAGAGGGAATATTAAATAGTGCTTACAACAGCTCTTACTGTAGCTTGCTGTTATTTATGAGTATTCATTCCTGGTCCTAATGTGCATCACATTGAGAATCAAAAAAATTATTCATAAAGTGGCATGAATGAAATCTAGTAGCTTTTCAATAGTGCTAGGACAAATGTTCTGTACTAACTGGGAAACTAGAGCATAATGTGTTGAGTGAGCACCAGAAGTGATCAAAGTCTCCTGTCCTCAGCAAATGTGATGCATACCTGGAGCATCTCTGAATTTCCTATCCAAGACCAGACAGAACAAGCAAAGTGAGAGACCTCTCTGCTTGACAGACCTGGTGTGATACATAGGCCATTGCCAAGGAGATTAGGTTTGCTTGTTTAGGATGTAAGAACATGATTTAAATTGACACTGGTAATGAAGAATTGCCGTACACCTCTTCTTTATTCTTTGAAGAAAAAATGCAGATAAATGTATGTGTGCTTTCCATCACTGGGTGTGGAGCACTAAATAAAGCATATGAACACTGAAGGCTCTTAGATCTAGATTATGTGATTTCTTCACTAATCAGAGGGACTGCATCACTGAACCATTTCTCTGCATTTGGTTCATGCAGCAGGAAGTTTTTAACTTAGTATTCATCAAGAATGGGCACAGCTCTAAATATGCTGCTGCATCTAGTTCATGCTAGAATTTTTGCAATATATACTAAAATAATTATATACTAAAATAAAAATTCACTGCTGTTTTCAGCAATTTGTTCTTGGTGATCTGCATGTGTGTGACTGGAAGTCATTTATTTTAGTTATTTCTGAGGTCTCCCAAGTTTGTATTTGTTTTCAGAACTAAGATCAAAAATGTTTATACAAATAAAATTAGCAATTTGGTATGTGAACTTTTACCTCAGCATCCTCTGCTATTAGGTCACAACAAAGATATGAAGATGGAGAAAAAAGTAAGTTGGAAGTAATAAAACCCTAGATTTGCACTATTTCATAAAACAGAGCCACTTTGAAGCTCTTTTGGACTGACTATAAAAATTAAAAATACTTCTGGTCTTCTCATTTAGCTCTTCTGGAAAGAATAGCAATGTTTTGTTGCTGCTATAGTGACATCTGTATGGATGTTAAGTAATGAGTTCCCATTAAACTGAGATATCTTTTTTCTGTCATAGGAAAAACTGAGGCCCAGGTCAAGTGTTCCCCACTCTCCTGATCCACCTCTCTGAGGTAGCTCAGATTGCTTGCAAAAGTCATCCTTCCTTAAGGATGTAGGTGTTGAAAAATCAATACTAGATTATGTTCTTTGCTATTAGCCTAAGCAGCTTTTTCTATTTCCCAGAACTTACTAATGTGCTGTTGTATAGAGGTCATCTTTCTGCTGAATTGCTGAATAATCCAGCAGGGTGCAGGGCCGAGTTCCCTCTCCACAAGCAGAGAGTCGAAAGTAAAAGTCACTTCTAGGATACAGATAAGAAGACTTCGTTCACTTTTGTCACCTCTACATCAAAAAGATAAGCACATTGAAGAATATTAAGGGAGGAGCAAGAAAAGAGATTCACAGACTGAGGAGACTCATGTAGGTTGTAAAATAAATAATGTCAAACACCTATTTTTGAGGTTTCCTGATTAAAAGAAGAAAGTGGGTATTTTTTGATGTTTTGGTTTGGTTTTCTTTCAATGCATATTGCAATGGCCACCAGATGAGCTGGAAACAAATTTCCACAGATGTTGGTCTTTGTTATTCCTTCTTAACACAGGTAATTTCAGCCAAGAACTAAAATCTAGGCATTGCTCACTGACACAGCTTACACATTTTATCAATACTAGATGACCAGAATTCAAATAGAGTTATGGTTTTGTTGCATTTTTTAAGGCTGGGCCAATTTCCATTTTCTGTCTTACTAGAAATATATTAAAAATTATCCATTTAAACAAATATAAAAGTCTATCCACATAACAGCCTGTAAGTATTTAGAAGGTATACACTAAGAAATTACAGGAATGTTTATAAATTAAATAGTTTTGTTTAAGCTCATCATTTTCTCACATGCTTGAATAAAACCATATTATGAATGGAGAGAGCAGAGTTTCAAAGCTGGAGCCTAGATACATTTTTTATAGCTACTATTCTCATAGTTGCCAACCTTGTGTGATGGAAATAACCCAAGGCACTGCCGTCTCTTGTCCTTGTACTACCATTTTAGGTAGGAAACAGCCAAATAGGCCACTTGTGTAGATTATGTAATTTTTTCCCAGTCACAAATAGGACAAACACAGGAGTTCCTTTTACACTCTTCATGACTTTTTCCATCTGTGTCATTCCATCTGGGGAGCTTTTATTGCCCATCAGTGGGGTTTTTTTACTTTTTTCCCAAAAATTTTATGTTTATTCTTTGTGCCTCTTGTATTTATATAGAGTTACGCTGGAATGAAACTCAGACCTCCAATACAACAGAGTACACATTTATTATGAAAAACTATTTCCTTCCAGGCACCCCACCATCCTGTGTTACCAAATGTTGCACTTTTTAGCTTTTCTTGCAGGAAGGGCTTTAATCCTTGAAGCAGAATCAAACCTGTGATTTCACCTGACTCCTCCTCCACCTTCCCCTTTGTTTTACCTTTCTTCATGCACTTGCAGCACAGCCTGACGCCCCAACAAGAGCTCTGCCAATCTCTCATGACAGGGAGCAGCGGGGAGGATGCAGCATGTGCTGCTGCTGGATGTAGGAAGAACCTCCAGGATGGCACAAGCTTCAGCTGCTGGCACCACCCCCGTCATCCTGCAGTTCAGGATGTAACCAAACACATGGGCAGTGCACACTGGGACTAAACAGTCTGCGTTTTGAAGCAGAAATTCTGCACCTCTCACAAAGTACAGCCTACCTGGCATTGCAGTCACTCCTGTCTGTTTCTTGTGGATAAATGTTTATCACTTCAGTGCAGACATCACGTCCCAGTGCAGCCTTTCAGTAATGTGCCCACAGGTGCTCTTCTCTCTCTTTGCAGGGGTATGTAGTGGATGAACATGCTGCCATGCAAGCTCGATGGGAAGAAGCATCTAGAGAAACAATCAAGAAGACAACCAAGCCATGCCCCAACTGCAATATTCCAGTAGAAAAAAATGGTAAGTTTATTAGATATCTTGTACTTAACTGTCTTTTAAAATTCATTTTACCATATAAATGAATGTGCAGGTGTAGATAAGCATAATATTGTTCCAAGAGGGGGAGAGCACAAAAAGCTTAAATAATTCCGTGTCACTTTATCTAAATTATCTTGAAAACACTAAATCACTTAGTTCTAAAACCCCTAATTAAGCCTCACAAAATGGCCATGTATTTTGTAGATAGAGAAAATAGGGCAGTGGATGTAGCATTCATATGACTGGATATCCAGATAGCCATCTAGATTTTCCATTGTCACTGGGAAAAATAAACATTTGTAGGGTAAAACTCATCTCACAATGAAGCAGAATGTATGTCTGATGCAGGCCAGAAAAATCACTCCTAAAAGTGGAGTGTGAAGAATTAGTCCTGCTGTAGATATCTACACAGTATATGGCTGAATTTAGGTGAGATTAATGCCAATTCAGCCACATGCCCGTGGTAGAAGAGCAAGTTAGAGGGAGTAACATGAGTCCTGACAAACAATTTGCATTAATCAATGCTTATTACCATGTAGGAAGAAAAGTAATCTGCTGGCACTGGGATATTTAAAATGAAGAACAGGAATGGTAAATAGGCTATACTTTATAGGTTAATGCTGTTCCAAGACTTAATTGTATTTATGTTAATTAATAAAAATATATTAACATGGTTGCCCAAATACTATACAAATATTTAGAGGATGATTCCCAGTTTTGTGACAGTCACATGGGACACTGAAAATGCAAAATAAGGCACTATTAACTACAAGGGGAGAACACTTCAGTGACACTGCAGAAATATTACTGGAGAAGAAATAGGACAAAATCCTGAAATCTGGGGTTTGATGGAAGAAAAGAAGGCAGTTGGCAGATGGAAAGTGGGAGACACCTTCAAGCAAAAGAAGCAAAGGAAAGAAAGCTTGAATTTAAGAGTGAGAAGGTAAGACAAGACTTGGCATAGCATAGAGAGCAAGGTATGCAGCAGAAGAGAGGTAACAGAGGGCTAGGTCAAAAAATTATTTACAGATTTGTAGAACAGACTGAAAACCAGAAGTTTTAATCTGATTAAAGATAGACAAATTATAATGGTGACTATTTATATTCAACAGCTTGTGCATAGCCAAATAAAAAACCCTTTCTGGTTAGGCTTGAAGGAATGGTAGGACCTTTACTTTCTCTTAGACACTGCTACAAAACCTTTTCTGGTAGATTACAGACAGTTGCCGTTTGTCACAAACAGGATATCCCTATTTGACACCATTCACACAAGTCTCATTAATGTTTAGGGAAGTTGCTTCTAAAAATCAAAGAGGAAATAAAGGCAGTTATAATTCTTATTTTGAACAATATGCAGGAAAAGACCTTTCACTGCTTATGGCCTGACCCAAGTCAGAACAGTGCCTCATAATGCAAAATGCCAAAGCCACGGTAGCAGGCTAGAAGCACACTGGAATTGGCTGATTGTGCTGCCATTCAGAAAAACCTTTATAGGTTAGAGAGATGGTCAGAGAGGAACCATCTGAAATTCAGAAAAGGCAAATGCAGGGTCCTGCACTGGGGGAAAAAATAACCCTGGGAAACTGCACAGGCTGGGGGCTGACCTACTAGAAATCAGCTCTGCGGAGAAGGGGATCCTGGAGGACAACAAGTCATCCATGAGCCAGCAGTGTGTCCTTGTGGCCAAGTAGGCTAGTGGTATCCTGGGGTGCATCAAGGAGAGCGTTGCCAGCAGATCAAGGGAGGTGATCCTGCCCCTCTACTCAGCCCTGGTGAGGCACATCTGGAGTGCTGTGTCCAGTTCTGGGCTCCTCAGGACAAGAGAGATGTGGAGCTCCTGGATTGAAGGCTCCAGTGGAGGGTGACAAAGATGACTAAAGCACTGGAGCATCTCTCTTACAAGGAAAGGCTGAGGGAGCTGAGCCTGTTCAGCCTTGAGAAAAGGCACCGAGAGGGGACCTCATCAATGTCTGTGAATATCTGAAGGGAGGTGCCAAGAGGAGGGATCCAGGCTCTGCTCCGTGGTGCCGAGCAACAGGACAGGAGGCAATGGGCAGAAACTGATGCACAGGAAGTTCCACCTGACCATGAGGAAGAATTTCTTTACTGTGTGGCTGACTGAGCACTGGAGCAAATTCTCCAGAGAGGCTGTGGAGTCTCCCTCACTGGAGATATTTAAGATCCATCTGGATACAATCCTGCTCAATGTGTTCTGGGATGACCCTGCTTGAGCAGGGAGGTTGGACCAGCTAACTCAATGTGTTCCCTTCCAACTTTACCTGTTCCATGAATCTGTGATTCCAATGAAGGGCTACAAAGATGATTAAAGAACTGAGTAAATAAATACAGGGAGCCCCGGTGGTCTAGTGGTTAAGCATACGGCACAGTAATTGCCGGGGCCTGGGTTCAATTCCCGGCTAGGATACTCCCCGGGCAGGCAGAGCTCGTTAGCCCTGCAAGGGGGCAATCTGCCTATGTCCTGAGGAGGACCTCAGCTGCCACTGTCCAGAATCGCTTTGGCCCGGCAGAAGAACCTCAGGATTAAAGGGTGGGCTCAGATCTGCGCGCCCTGTGTCTCACCTAAAAAATCCAGTGCGCAGGCTGGAAGGTCTGAAAGGAAAAAGAGACCTTCCCCGGATCTTCGTACGCGAAGGCTGGCCAGCAAAGCAAAAAATAAATACACATGGGAGGAGTAAAGAAAACAGAGGCAAATTCTTCTTATGGTGCCCACTGAAACACAGACAACCATGTCATAAGTTAAAACACAAAAATTCCATTAAAACGTAAGAAAATGCTTCTACTGTGTGAGTGGTTGAAGACTGAGCATGTTGCCCAGAAAGAGTTTCCATTCTAGGATACATTCAAAATGCAATTGGATGCAATCCTGAGCACCCTACCTTAGTTGCCTTGCATTGAGCAGTGGGTTTTGGATTGGATGATCTCTAAAGGGACCTTCCCACCTCAGTGATTCTGTCATTTTGCAAATTAAAGCGTGAAGGTTAAAAAGTGCAGTGTTTGCCTTCTTCTTTGGTCATGAGTACTGCACCTGCCAGCTTCTAGGCTGCCATTTGTAAACGTAAAGTAGCACTTCAAAGCTGCCTAAGTACAGCTGCTGTCAAGAGACTGACAACTGTATCCTGAGGTCTGCCAACAGTCCTCATTTGGGAGAAGTACACTGACTCCACACAGGAGAATAATTCCGCTTTGCTTCCCCAAATGTTCTGTGGACACTGTCTTTTACAAGGGACAGTGACAATGCCAATAACTTTGCTGTAATTTCTGGATGCCAGTAAAGTTCCCGTAATAGCTGAAGTGAAGGACAGAAACACTTTCTCACAGCTCAGTCCCCAGTCTGAGTGAGTATAAACACACATCCATCTCAGAGGACTGCTGTACTCACAGAGCCGTAGGTCACGTTGCTTGGGGCACTCTCCACTCTGATCTCAGCTGCCATGTAGCAGAGAATAACCTGATTTATGCAGCTTAGCAGGGAGGGCACACGTTTGACAGAGGGCCCCAGGACTGGAGTTTTACCTGGGGATGGCTTAATACAAACTGTAGGAGAGGACTGGATCTAAACTTTAAATAAACTGTAACATGGAAGCTGGCCATTTGTATGTCTANATTTGACAGAGGGCCCCAGGACTGAGATGAGTTTTACCTGGTGATGGCTTAATACAAACTGTAGGAGAGGACTGGATCTAAACTTTAAATAAACTGTAACATGGAAGCTGGCCATTTGTATGTCTACATTTAAATAAGATAAAAATCTTTCTGGCACATTGCATTTCTTACATAAAGATATAAACTGACTAATAGACCTTGCTATCACAAGTAGTTTTCTCTCTCTGTCAGGTGAAGCAGACCTATTTTAACAAACCAGTTCTTGTTTGGTTTTGCCTTCTGAGAAACATTCTGGAGTGGCATTTATAAAAAAGGTGGTGTAAGGGTGGCTACTCGTACTGTAGGGAACACACACTCCCTGTACCTCCCATCACCATTTGGAGTCAAACCAAGATGACATTTCAGCATTTCTTCATACTGCATGCTTTTCTCTCAGTTTGAATTATACAAGAGATCTCTTTGTGTGGTAAGCAACATAATTTCCACTTGAAATATATTTCTGTAATGTTAATGCTTTATATATTACAAAATAAACTTTTGATCAAGGCTGTGAGCAGAGAAATTAAAGCTGCTGTCATGGTATGGAGAAGTAAGAAACCCAACACACAAGAAGCATGCATATGATCAAAAGGCTGCTTCAGATACTAAAAAGGTCAAATCAAATTACTAATGTCATTTTTGTATAATCAGCTGTCAGCCACCAAAGTCTCTATCTCCTGATTTACTAACTTCACAAATCTTGCAGTTGTTGAATCCAAATTCAAAAAAGAATTTAATTTTGTTTATCTTCTGGCTCACAGCGGGACCAGTGTAGAGTAACCTTAACGAGATACCTCCAAGATTGCTTTGAGAGGCCACAAACTATCATCTCTTTTCCCTATCCCTAGCATAGTCTTTTTTAGTTTCCTCCTACCCCTGCAGTCCCTCAAGTGAGAAAAGCACATTAAAGCCCAGTAAGAGAGGATTAGCAGGTTTTAGAAACCCCAGGGAAATATTCTTCAGGTTTGCATTTTTCTTTAATTAAATAATTTACTTAGTTGGTAAATTAATATCTAAGAAAGTTGATTTTAATGCTCTTAATTGTTGATTAACATCTCTAAGTGTTTGCCAAGTACCAAAGCCATTCTGTTGCTGTTTTGCAGGGGGCTGCATGCATATGAAATGTCCTCGCCCTCAGTGCAGATTTGAGTGGTGCTGGAACTGTGGCCTGGAGTGGAACAGAACCTGCATGGGAGATCACTGGTTTGACTAGCAGTGCTGAGGCCAGCCCTTGTTGCTGCTAAGGCTTGTTTTCATGAGGGCCAAATTCTGAACCCTTGCTTAAACAAAATTCTCAGTAGTTTTAGAGTTCAGAAGTTGGCCTAGTTTTTCGGTTTTTTGCTTTATTGCATATGCAATCATACCAAAATCACAATGAAGTTATGCCAAGGCTTTTAAATCCACTGAGTAAGAAGAGTAATTGCTTTAATAGACAGACTTGTCCGTCATGGTACAAAGAGAGGTAAATTACAACTTTTTGAACTTATCAAGTCTGTCAACATGGAGAGAAGGCAGGGTTACCATGAGGAACCTTACTGGACATTTATATCCATAACTCTTGCAAGAGGGAGCAACCTGCATATGTGTGTGTGTGTGAGTGTGTGAGCATCACAGATGTTTTCTGCATCACCTGCTTTTTTTTCTTTGACCACTTCTTTGCTCATTCAGCACAATTTTTGATTTCAATGCAATTTCTTAACAACATTTTTGGCAAAAGGAAGACTGTGGCTCTTAAGTGTTTTCTCAGGGTTTCTTCCTAACAGTCCTTCTGCAGGGGTTTTGCTTTCAAAAGAAATTTTAATGGAAACACCCAGCTTTATGCCATACTTGTGCTTGTGTATTTGTGACATACAACACGAAGCCTGCCTACCTACTCATTACAGGCTTTGTTACCATGGGAAGATTAGCTTAGGATGTAGTTTCAGGCCTACCTGTGACTGTTGCTACAGTGGAAACTGGATTAAATTAAGTGTTGTGCAAGCTACACTCACAGGGCTTCATTTTTCTTGTACTTATGGAATGCTTTATACATGGCAAAGTGAGGCAGGAGGGGACTTCTCAGGGCTTTTCTCTACCATGGTTCTCCTAAATTGAATTAGAATATGGGCATAATTCTGAAAATATGTTCATTGCTCTAATGGTGTGGGGCAGAGGGACAGCTTCATTTTACAACAATAACACAGTAAGTAAAGTTTAATAGCATTTCCAAGTCTGAACACTTTTACTGTTTGTGATCTTTACATTGATGTTTTGCTCTGAAATGAAATGGGTAATATCCACATGTATATGGATATGTAATATCCTCCATGTAAGGATTTGCACAATTTAGTTTTGGAAAAAAAACCGCACAATAAATAAAGTGGTCACAATTTTAAACTTTATTTATTTTTTTTTTCATTTAAATACAAAGTGAGTACAAAAATGTTGGGTGGGTCATGCATTGCCTTGACTGATTCAAACTCCCAGCTGAGAGGCTAGCCCTTTGATCAAGACAACGTAGCGCAAAATAAATTCCACAACCATGGTCTTCTTTTATCAAGTTTGAACTAATATTTTGTATGGCATGACTGTAGAGTCCTGAAAATATGGGTGTGCCTCGTGTCAGTGCAGAGCATGAAGCTTGAGGCTTAAAAAAAATCCCAGGCTCACTAAAAAAAGTGTCCAGTTGCTAAAAGCAATGGAATATTCTTCTCTTTAAACTGGAAGTGACATTAAAAGTGTGAGGAACCAAAAAAATTAATGGCATGAGGTACCAAAAATGAGAGTGAACTGGTAAAATTAAGAAAGTGAGAAAGAAAGGAAGTGGCAATGAGAAGACAATGGACATTTCCTAAAGGTAATTTTCCTGTTTGGCACTGCTGAACTAAAATTTATGCAGAAGTAGCTGCATTGAAGTGTAGGAGTGCAATTGAATGCCGCAATGTAGCTCATTTAAGTACTTTGTCTTAACGAGGATATTTTACTATGAGCTCTGATTATCTCATGATTTGATTTCGTATACCTGGGTCTATTTTATAATTTATATGGCTTGTTTCCAACAGCCTAGGGAGAAAGTAACAATGCTTAATTTTACTTTGATCATGTGTTACATGGGAGTTCATCACTATATTTCACATTCAAAAACATTCAGAATTAAAGAAGTCTAAATCTCCCTTTTTTTTTTCATTGTCTTTCTTAGGCATATAGGATGAAGAAGTCATTCACTCTAAGGCAGTTTCACTGAGTTAGAGCCTGACCTAACATGTTAATGTTTTAATAGTTGGGTAGAAACACATGATTTACTTCCCTGGATCAAGGTGCATTGAAGTCAATGGACTACAGTCTAGCTCCTGTATTTCTTCCTGGCCTGGGAAGGGCATGACAGGCATGACCCATAAGGTTAGAACAGAAACACATCTTTCTTGGAAGAACTTGTCAGAGAACGGGATTATGAGCATTCATCTGAGAAGTAAGCAAGGGCAGGAAAGGAGAATAAAGAAAGGAGTTCCAGCATTGGCTCAAGGTTGCATCACACAGTCCAGGTTTTACACTCTGCCAAAATCAAATGTGTATTCTGTGGAATTTAACAGAACATATCCTGGTCATCTCTGTGTTAATACTATAGGCCTCCATGCATACATGCACAAACTTTCAGAGGGTACAGGCTGTTAATCTGATTTCTCTTTACTCTAAGATTCTCATAGTTTCCACAATTTAAAGGGTGTGAAAATTCAGGATTAATGCTGTGCTGACACTGTAAGAATGCTGGAATTCCTGTGGAGGTGTGTGAATTGAACCTAAAATGTCCTACACTGGTAACTTTTTTTTTGCATGAAAAGTGCCATTTTAAAAATAAATATATAAAACATCTTTAAAAAATCCAATTTATTTTGCAATTTGAAGCAAAACAAACCAAGTTGTCAGTGCCTTTTCAGACTTTTCTTATTTCAGCTCTGAAATATCAGAGTGAAATTCACTTCACTCAATTTTAGCTCTCTGGTCAGTTCAATAGCTTCTGAAGCTTGTTGTGCATGTGTATGGTGCAGCCTGCTGAGTTTTTAGTGCAATTGCTCATGGCTAGAGGTGTGATGACAACATCCCTGCCCCTGACAGGATGCACCAGACCTGTCCTGTGTGCTCCTGCACGTTCTTGGCTGAGTTGCTACATAAGGAGGGGAATCTTCCCTTTTTTAAAACTTTGACCACTGGCATTGCTTGCTAGCATTCATGAAAACAGCTCTGGCAAACACTTCCTCAGGATTGGCATGCACATCTCTGGAAATGGTCCTGGGCAGCCGTGGAGGGTTAATGAAGAGAAACAGGACTCAAGCATGAAAGAAGGTAACAAACCTGAGGGCTTAAGCAGATAGAAAGTTTTTAAAAGCCTGTGGGTTTATGTTCTCTCCTAGCAGTACACTCTGGAAACAATGACATTTAACTGTATGTTCTAAGAAGGTATTTATAATACAGGTGATTTTGCTGTAATGCAAAAAAAAAGTCAGTACCTTTTCACATCAAGGTTTGGCTTTGTTAATTGAATTCTCTTTACCTTGAACCCTCTTCATCTTTCAGATTAAAACAACTACAGACTTGTTCTTGGTACTGCAATCTGGGATCCTTTAGTACATGTCAAATGGATTAAATACAGGATGTATGCTTAAATATTCAATAATAATTATGATTATAATAATTCAGCTCTATAACTACAATGAAAATCTCTAATATTTAATTCCAGCTGGAAATGAAATCCAGATACCAAGTAGATTAAGAAGAAAATACACAACAGTTTGGGTTTCTCAGGGAAAAGCATATCTCAAAGTTTAGAGTAAGTAATACTTTGGGAACTGTGACTTTGACTAAAATATCACTTATATGTCTGCCTTATCTCGTCACAAAGCGCAAGCCAAATTATTTCATTTTAAAGAGTACACTTAAAAGAAAAAAATTGGTAAATGGCACTCCAGAAGAAACATTATACGGCTGATGGGAAATAATAGTCAAGCTCTGAAAGAACAGTAAGCAGTGTGAAATGCTATTTGCATATGAAAAGTAAAGTACCATCTGTATTGCAAACCAGTATGGTACTTAAGTTTTTGCTGCAGATCTTGTAAACCACATAAGCTGAAGTGAAACTGGCATTTGTGGAGGGAAACCTGAGGCATTTGCAGGTGAGAGACCAGATTCCAAGAGATTCTGCTGGCCTGGAAGACTGGGAAGATCTAGCCCTTCGTGCCAAACTTGCTCATACTTTGAGTAACAACAACTGTTATGTTCCTCATGTTAACTGTGCTGCTCAAACCATTCCACAAGTAAATCATTGTGTGTGGGAAGCTCAGTAAGTGACACTTGCAGCAAGACTGGAAGGATAACGCATAAAATCAACTCCAAAGATTGGTTAGCTCCAAGCTGACTTGCGTTTGATGAGTATGCATCATGGTTTAACCAGTCAGCAACTNTGCCCCAAGCTGACTTAATTGATCTGATGCAGCATTTGACAAGTATGTGTCATGGTTTAACCAGTCAGCAACTGAGCACCACGCAGCTGCTTGTGCACTGTGCCTCCCCAACCCTGCTCTGGCATGGGGAGGAGAACCTGAAAAAGGTAAAACCTGTGGGTTGAGATAAGAACAATTTAATACTTGAAATAAAGTAAAATATCATCGTCATCATCATCATCATGGAATCATAGTAAGGAAAATGGGGATAACAAAAAGAGAAAAAGGAATAAAACCCAAGAGAGATGAGTGCTGCACAATATAATTGGTCACTACCCACCAACTGATACCCAGCCCTGCCCTGAGCAGTGATCTGCCCCTCCCAGCTGACTCCCCCAGTTTATATACTGAGCATGTCCTTCTATGGTGTGAGATATCGTTTTGGCCATTCCAGGTCAGCTGTCCTGGCCATGCTCCCCCCCAGCTTCTTGTGTACCTCCTCACTGGCAGAGCATGGGAAACTGAAAAGTGCTTGACTTAAGTACTATTTAGCAGCAACTGAAACATCAGTTATCAACGTTATACTAAATCCAAACACAAGCACTGTATCAGCTACTAGGAAAGAAATTATCCCATTATCCCAGCTGAAAACAGGACTCATGGCGGTGGCTCATAGAGAGAAACCCTACACAGAGATAGAGAGCTGCACTAGCTCTTAACAGCTAGGTTTTGTTTCCAGGCAGCTGAATTCTCATGCTTCCTTCAGTTCCTCATTAAGCAACAGGAAAGCCTGAAGAAGACAACACTGGATGAAAGTTTCCAGGAGAAGCAAACCCATGTCCAGTGCTTCCTGCTGGTCCTTCAATAGCTTCACCCAGATGTATCTGACAGCACAGCATTACCAGTGATTCAAAAAGAAGAGAAAAATATACTACTTTACATTTTACCCGACTTATTTGCAGATTTTAAAGAAATATTTGTATCTCTAAGTAGCAAATTTAGAACAGCACCTCTCCTTTTTTTTTTCCAAACATATTTGTCTGCTGGTTCCTATTATGTTTATTTGTGTATGTGTTTTATGTGTTTGCCCATGTGGTTCCCTTTGTGTATCACTTACTGATTTCCAGCTCTGAGTGTCTCATCTTCAGACAGTTCAATGCTCTGGAAATCTGCAGCTTGATTGTCTAGGAACTACTGGAGTACATGCTCTCAATAGCCTCTTCTCATATTCTGGGTAAGTATGTGCAGGCCAGAAAAAATGTCAGCAGCTTTAAGGAAGCAGAAAGGTAAGCAAGTTGAGAGAAGCTCATTTAATCATATGGAGAATCGTATTTAATGTAGTGCTTTGTATATCTGTAGGAATATCTTTTTTTATAAATCAGGCCATATGCCATTTCATTTTTCTTCATTATTATTAATAGCGCTTTTTTCTTTGCTTTTAATTTGTTTTTCATGTCTCTGTCTCCATTTTTCTGCATAATGGAGTAATGGTTCTATGCCAGTAGATAAAATATGCAGCAAGACATCACCTGTTACATTACTTTTTTGGCTTTTATCCCTAGAAAGCTTGAGGAATTCACATAATCTGTGTAGGCAGGGAAGTGCCACTATCTGTGTTTTACAGTCAGATAATTTCAGTCCAGAAAGTACAGACTACATGGAGGCAACAGCTCAAAGGCACATCATCCCTTTCCTCACAATTGGGAAAACCTGGCTGCACCAAAGTAGAGGCCACCTGTGTGCTGGGATGGTGATGACACAGGCTTAGGGACATAGGAAGCAAGGTTGAAGTTTAAGGTCCAGAGAACACCAGTGTGATATTAGGGACACAAAGAAATAAATTTTTAAAAGGTGCGATTTTCAGTGGCCTAAAGAGCAATGATCTAACCTGACATCCTTTGCAACCACTGGGAATTTTACTGCTGGCTTCACTGGGGAAAGACTAAATTAAACTTTGAAAACACTACTTACTCCAGCATTTTAGCAGTGCATAGGAGATCTCTGGGAGAACCTGATGTCCCAGTTTCCTCTTTGTCTGTTTGTTAGTTAAATATTTAATCTAAAAAACATATTCATGCCCACCTCGTATTCTCTCCGCCTCATTTTGGTCCAAACTACAATCCATCAAGCAGTAATGTCACACTGGTTTTAAAAACCTTTAGTTAAGTACATCTGAAGCAACAGACATCACGTGCATTCTTACTTGGTACATGATTGTATTGTCTGCCCCATAAACAGTAATCCCAACAGCCTGCCAACTTCAGCTGCTGGTTACCAGGCCAAAAGCTGAAGGTTGAATGATGGCCTTAAGTAATGCTCAAAAGATAATGCTAAAATGGAAAGCAGCAATCAATACAATGAAATAGTATTCAGACATTTCTTCTGTTGGGGCCAATATAATGTTTTTCTTGGAATGGGTGCTAAATGCTTCTGAATAGGTTCAGCCAGCTGAGTTTGTTTATGCCTGGAAGCTAACCTGGAAAGCTCTCCACTGTGCTTTTCCAAAGTAAAGAGATCACAATATGGTCAAAGGGTTTGAATTTTTTAATGAACAGCTGAAGTCCATGTGTTCCACAGCTGATGGAGTTAAAAATCAGAAAAAAAACTACCTCACTAAGCTACACTGACATTTTTCAAGTACTCAGTGAAACAACAAATGCCAGGTTTGCTTTTTTTCCTTTTTTTTTTTTTAAATCTGCTCCTGAAAGGCCAGAATGACTGTGATATTTACATTTAACTCAGTCACTTAATGAAGCCGAAATCAGTTTTGATTGAAGTTTCTAAGTTTTAGTGGTGATGTAACTGAATCTAAAATTTTACCAAAATATTACTCAGGCTTTGCTTGGCAAATATTAAGGTGCTAATTAACAGAGTTGCAATCACTCGGGTCCTTACTTTATTTAAAAAGTACAATGATAAAGGCTTTTCCTATTGCCTCATTCTGTTGGATTTTACAGAAAGCAGGCATAGGCTTCAAACCAGTGCTGGCAATAAGCCCCTGCGTGGTAGAATATCTTCTCCTGAAGTAATGATGTCTTCTCAGTGACACATACTGTGTACAAATTAAAAACAATCAGTGGCATTTCATTTTTATTCCTCTTTATTGTGTGAGCTCCAGGGTAGAACCGAATAAATAAAAATATAAAGTGAAGTCTGCACAACAGAAAGACTGCTTTTCTAGCTGTTCAGTACAGCTGTGCCACCGACCTACCTGACACTAGGCTTGGTAGACCACTGCATTATACAAAATTAGCTGTAGATCAGCGAATTTACATATTTACTCATGCCATTATATTGGAGTATTTTCTCAGACTTTTTCCAGTCTAGAAAACTCATAAGCTCCTTTCCTCCTCAGGAAGGACTCTTGACGATGAGTGATGCTTGGGGCAGTCCAACTGCTTGTGCATCAACTGTGTCATCATCTGGGTGAGGTGGGGCACAGACTGCTGTCATGAAATACCTTTGGTGTCTAAGCAAAGGTAGTGCACATACATAAAAGAGAACAGTTGAAACTTTTTCTCTGATTCTGAATGCTGTGCAGGATGGAAAAATCTGTCCCTGAGAAACTTTAAAGTAATACATTTGCTTCTTCAAAAAACAAAGAAGTCCATGATCCAGAGCCCTTTGTAATGACTGCACCCAGTGTCACTTTCCTATTATGTTTCCAGCAAACAGTATAAACATCAGAGTATTTTGCTAGTTGTGTTTATTTAGACATTTGTATTAGATTGTAAAAGGCCTTAGCAGAACTTTAGCAAGTCTCAGATAAATGATGTATACTTAGTATTATGTAGAACTGCTTGGCCCAAAGAAAAAATGGTTTTTACTGCCTTCACTCCATTATGGAAGACAGAACTTTTTTACAAGCAGTTAAGCCTTGACATATAAGATGATCTTACGAGGTCTCTTCATGTATGTTCTACAGCACTACGTTCACCTACTCCCAAATGAAAATTCCATCTTTGAGAACTATTCAATGAATTATTTAATTGCTTGAAAGAAGAAAGAGAGAAACCCCTCCTATTAATGCAGTTACTGTCTCAGATCCAGCAGCTTCCTTTGCTAGTCAATGCCATTACCAGAGAGATCTCCATACCAGGAATTTTTTCTGATACTTAACACCCCCTAATTTCTTTCCCTTTCAAGCTATTAAGATCTCAGGAGTATAAAGGTCTCATTGGTTTGTTGTGTCCACCTACTATCATGAGCATCTTGTTATGTAAGTCTTTTAATGAATTTACAGAGTGCCATGGCAAGCAGTTTTTAAGACCCATTCGCTTTCATGGCAAAGCAATTCTGCAACATGATCCCAGCTGCTAGTGATGAGAAACCTTTTCATGCCAAGGTATTAATAGTCCCCTTATAATTATTTATCATTATATCGGTATCATTGGCTACCTTAATGTTTTCATTTTCCTGTTAATGTTTCCTATTCCCTTTGTTCCTTGGTTGGGTGGACAGCAATCATATTTCCACCTCACTAATTTTATTAGGCTTAATAGGCTAAGCTTAAAAGCTTGAATAAACATTTTTCTGAACATGCTAGAATCAAGTATGAATGATGGACTTTGGCATAAGACGCAGGTGTGGTTGCACCACCACCTGTGGCATTCATGCCTCCATGTCTCTAGTGGAACCACTCCTGACATGTGCCAGATCATAATACATTTTCCACTGAGACAGCATGCTGGCAATTCATAACCATCCTATGATGGTCTACCTCACTCAACGCCTTCTTCACCTCGTTTCCAAGTGATGTGCTTCTGTTTTGTTAGGTGTCTACACTTTATGGCTTTCTTTTTCTCAGTGTCTGCATTTATACAGTTCTAGATGGCTGCTGCTGTGCATCTCAGGATATAGGCAAGTCACTGCAAAGTCAGCAAGTACACGTGATGCCTTAAATGGCTACCTGAAAACAGAGACTAGACAGAAATAAGTGAATAAAGGTAGATATTTATTTAAAAGGCTTTCAAAGGTTACACCATGGGGTGTTCAGAGGCTGCTGCCCCAATGGATCCCAAGATGGATGACAGGTCACGAGTTCTTCACACTTTTATAAGTTCAGTCCATTTGCATATCATCATAAATTCACCAATTAAAACTTTAGCTAATGATGTAATTTCTCCAAGCTTACCCCTCCTTTCCCAAGATGTTGGTTTAGGGCCGAGGACATTCTGGGTGTCCTTGGAGAGCAAGCTAGAGAGGCTTTGTTGTCTGTCTTAGCATAAGAGACCAGCAGCTAACGAGCTACGGGAAACTTCAGTTACACTAGGCAGTACAGGATTTGAAAAATATAAAAGTTAAAAAAAAAGGATATCACAGGAACATCCTTTGATAATCACCCCATGTGTGTTTGTATTCTAAACGTTTTTTCATGTGCTACACGAGCATTTTTTAACTACTTTACAGTATTGTAAATCTCCTATATTCAATGCATCTGGGTTTGAACACCTCCAGTGTGGCAAGTTATTGAATGGTTTGCCAAACATGTTTCAGCTCTTTATCCTGAAGGTTCATCTGTGCTGCTATTGGTAGAACTCATGTAGATGTAGACTGATGTAGTGTCCAGCAACTAAGTACCCACTCAAATGCTCACTCACTCACACACCCAGCAGATTGGGGGAGAGCGTAGGCAGAGCAAAAGCAAGAAAAAACCTCATGGGTCTAGATAAAGACAGTTTAATACCTGAAGGTATGAAAAAAATAATAATAGTGATACAAAAGCAACCTCCCACAAGCAGATGGATGCCCAGGCAGTCTCTGGCAACGGCTACTTTAGAAAGACAGCATCCCAGGTTTTATTGATGGGCATGATGTTATATGGTTTGGGATACTGCCTTGGTCAATTCAAGTCAGCTGCTCCATCTGTGTCTCCTCCCAGCCTCTTGCTCAGCCCCTACCTACTCAATGAGGTAGCAGAGTGGGAAAAACAGAAAGCCTTGATGCTGTGAAAGCACTGTTCAGCATCAGGAAAAACACTTGTATGTTATCAACACTGTTTTAAACACAAATCCAAACCACAGCACCATACTGGCTGCTGGGAGGAGAATCAGGCCTGTACCAGCCAGACCCAGTGCTGAGCTTGCTTTACACCAGCCAGTGTAAAGCATGGATTTACATGGATGTGCTACATCTGTGGTCCCGGCACCAGCATCCCCTCCTGCCTTGGGTCCCTAATGCTCTGAGCCAAACATGGCTTAAACTAAGGATTAAAGGCTTTTTTTCTCAGTGCGAGCATTAACAGGTTTTCTGTACTTGACTGGCAGGCTACTTTTATAAATTACTTAGCAAAAACTGGTAACTTTGAAAAGCCTCTGTGGGAGTACTGACAGACAGCTGCACAGACAGACAGATGGAGACAGCAAAAAAGGTAGGCCAAACCCCAGATAGCTACATGAAATTCTCACCAAGCTACTGGGGGGTGTGGAGCAGAATCAGAGATGAAGCTGAGGGAGCTAAACAGCCTCATTTTATCATTTAAATGATGGCTACACAGAGCGTTAAGATTCCCAGTCAAGTCTTAATTTCTGCTTCAAACTGAGATCAGAAGTTCCCCATTAACTTACAGGGAAAATTATTGCATAAATTTAGATAGGTGATTCTGGTAAATGGATTAACACACACCCACTCTACCCCATCTTTTGGGGCTGTACAGGAAGCATGAAGAAGTTTGTTGAATTCAACCCAAAAGCTGGGCCTTTCCTGTGGTGTTATTGAGTGATGTTTTGACTGACTCATGGGGTGAAAAAGGTTGGCATTAATTAAAAGACATCAGTGATGAAAATTACATAAATTATCTGATTCATTTTCACCAAGTGTCTGCCTGTCTCTCTCTTGACTACAGACGAAGTTTGCAGCAACCATGCACCTAACTCGGGTATATCCATTAAATACCTCGAGTTGGTGGGATGACACCAGCAGCAGCCTGCCTGCTTTTGGCTACTATTTAAAGATCACCAGAACAAAGGCAACACACCTCCCAGCTCACCAGGGAGGACATCTGAGTCACAGCTGACTATGGTCAAACTGTTTTCTGTAGTGGCACTAGCCCAGTGAAACAGGGATTATAGCATCAAATTTATCACTTTATGTGGCTTCAAAGAATGTAACCCTCAGGGGAAAGATGAGAGCAGGGAAGACATAAAGGTGGCTTTCAGTGATCTTGTTCTTCAGTATGCCAGATTCCAGGCTGGGCCCATTTATCAGCAAGGAGGGAATAGTAAGAGTTTCCAGAGGGGATTATAATGGCTTTTTATCAGTAAATGCCAGTGTCTGAAATACTGCCACATAATCACATCCTTGTATTATCCTATTTAATTTAACATCACACAGAGGATTTTTAAAAGTATGTTTTGCTTCATTTTTATTGAAATCATTGTAGTATGGTGACTGGCAGAATATAAACTCTATTGCTAGATAATAACTTTTTTAAAAAATTTAAATGAGAAACATTTTGAAAGAACTTTTTCCAATCTTTATTGAAATACCTAAGAAAAGTTAAAACAGTATTTTGCCTTTTCTGTCATTTATGCACTTTTAAGCATTTTTCCTGAATTCTGTCTTATGCCACTGAAAAGGACGGAATAAATTGCATTCTATAGACATTGAGGAGAATATTAAGGAGGTATAGTAGGTATGATTTTACCCCCTCTATATGCTTCTTGGAATATATACTCCTCTTCAGCATGGATAAAGTTCTCCTTTCTTTATGTAGAAAGGAACGAAAAAATCCTCCTAAGCTCTTTCACAGAATTTTTTTTCCCAGAAAGAAAGCAAAACCTCTTCACTGGTCAGGAAATTATTCAAAAACATTGAATATTTTAACAAATGGCAGTACCAGCAGGTGCACCTGAAACCACTGCTCGGAAGACAGTAATGGCTTGTCAGAAACCATTTCTCCAAAATAGGGTTTACTGTTTCTGGAAATCCTAAGACTTCCATACTCTGAGAGCAAACATAATAATATTAAAATCATCTTATGCAGCTATAGATCCTTTGAAGTTTGATCATGTCCCACTTTAGTGAGAAAGGCAAAAATAAGCTTTTTGTGTACAACTTTGTTCCTTTGTTACTTCCTAGTTACAGATATTGCAAATCTTGAATTGCAGATTTCCTAAGTGGTGGTACCAAAAACCTGCTGAACTACCACAAGTACAGGAACAACACTTCAGTTAGGATTCATTCTTTGAATCAAAAATGTTGCTGTCTTTGCATCAAAAATGAACATTGTTATAGACATGTCAACCAACACTGGAAATTAAGAACACTGGAATATGCATTCTACCTGCATCTGATGACTTCCCTGGCCTTGAGCAAAATGCATTAATGTGTACTTGCAGAAACCTCTGGCAGAACTAATCTGTGACAAAATAGCTCCTTCTGTAGTAAATTGCCGAGGAGCAAAAGTTGCTCCAAATATTATTCAACACATCTCATTTGATGGCAAAAAAAAAGCAAACCAACCAACCCCAGGAGATACTTTTGCTTCAGTTTTATGTTCTTGTCACCTTAAATAAAGCAAGCATCTTTTAATTTCACCAAGAATTACATCTTGAAGAGTGAGCAGCAGTAGGAAATTTCAGTTTGGAAGCTGAAAATTGTCTAGGATTATACACATTTGGAAGAGCTTTGCTATAAAAGAAAGTATTAGACATGCTTTTTCCTTTTGCCATTACAATCTCTTAGATCCCGACATTGTAATTTTCATTAATTACACTGGTAGCTATTATAGCTAAGGGACAATGTTTTGACCCTGTACCCACAAATGGGTTATCAAATGTCTTGTGTTACAGTACAGAGGAAGCTGTTAAGTAGAATGATAAAACAATTTTATCATTTCTTTCCTCTGCTGCTATTCAGGCTGCCTCTGCATCTTTCAGTCTCTACCAGCCAGGATTGCCAAGCATTACAATTAAAAGAAACTGCACACGAGGATTTATGTGACTGGACACTGTAAAAAAGGTAATGGAAAAAACTGCGCTTGCAGAACGATGTCTGGACTTAATGACACCCCTCTCTTATTATTGACAATCCTGATTCCTGATTTATTTTAAGCTCATTCTGTACCTCTGGTGAGAACTTAGCTCATCCCAGATGATGACGACTGTCATGTTCCTACATACCCTTCTGGTGCAAGGAGGGGGGCATTTAGAAGAAGCACAAAAAACACCAGCTATAAATCAGCCCTGAATTCTCCTTCCTTTTTCTGAAGAGCAGCACCAGTAATCATGAAGGAAGTTACTCACCACTTGGGGTAACAATGGCACGATCAGACTCATGCCTCTGGCTTCAATTCAGAGACAATTTGTGAAAATAGACTTGAACACTATGACAGTGTTATTAAAAACGCCCATGAGGGTTTAAACAGCCTACCATAAAAGTGGCAGCTAGTGTTGCTGCCACAAACATTGAGCAAGGATGATAAAACAGTTTTAAACAACTCCTCGTTAAATGAGGCTTGTTTGCTCTTTGCTCTGAATATGTGACAGAGTCTGTGGAAAAAGGACTAGGCAGCCATATGAACTGAAACCTGTGTAACATATGAAGACCCACAGAGGAGGCAGTAAACTTGCAAAGGTCACTTTAATTGTGGCACTTCCAGCTTTGAGTGGCTGACTTTACAACATCCCTTTAGCTGTTTATGTGTGTGTGTAGCATATAAATCAAAACTGAAAGACTGCATTAAAACACTTATTAGTTCTACAGAGTTTGTAATCTCATGCTGTACCCACATTTTCCTACTCAAGAATCCATTCTGTTGCACATCTGTGCCTTCTCCCATCTCCTTGGGAGAGCTAACTGTGGGAAGTCGGTCATACCTTCTATACCTTTCTGCATAGATCCAATGTCAGCAAGGACCTTGGCAAATGTCCTCTGAAGAATTCTGCTGAAGTGGCTGAAGACACTCCTGTGTCCGTCTGAGTGCCCTGCCCTTCTTCTGTTTCTTGCCGTTTTCCAATGAATGGTGAGCATGGAGCACTTCACCTTCGGGAGTGATTTTCTTGAAAATTTGGCCTACGCCTTGGGACAATTAAGAAACAGGCACATGTTGCTCCTCGGTCTTCCAGAGGATCAATGACCCAGGAGGATAGGAAAGACAGATAGGAGACCAATAACATCTGAAAGTACCCCTATGAAATTTCCCAGTCTGTCTGCTGAAAGGCCCTCAGCTGTGTTGGCAAAGTACAGATCAAGGGCCACAGTCTCCTCTAGTGGAAGCCAGTACCAAGTGTCAGAGGAACTCATGGTGCTACACCAGGTTGACATATATAGCTATACCTATTTATAGTTCACGGCCTGATAAATGTTTAGCCATCAGAAGGCAAAGCTCCTATGTTCCACATTGACCGGATACATGTCAGGCCAGGCCATAGCTTCCTCTCTCCGGAGCTGCAGGTCCATCCCATTCCCACCTGCCCCAAATCACCCCAAAGAGAGCTGCCACAACCTTCCCAAAGTGATTGGTAGTCACCCAGATAGTGAGAAGAACACAACATTAAAGAATTCTGCTTTTGTCTAATTAAGATGATGCAATCAACTGTTCCACAAACACTTAAGGATCTTCCTAATAACTCTATTTTTATCAGCTTGAGTGCCACACACAGTAGTGCAAGGTAATCATAGGGGCTGATATCTAAATTCAGGGAAGTTTTACCTTATTGTGTTTTCCCTCCTGAGCTTTTGCTCTCTGGTAACCCACTCCCTCTGCCAATACTGTCCATTTGCTGCAAAATAATTTTCTTTAAATTACTTTAAAAGTACTGATGATTCTGCTTCCAAAAATGCACTCTTAATAACCAGCTTCTAGGCAAAATTTTAGGATACAGTAAACTAAAAGAAAAGTGAAACAAACTTAAATTTCTTTTAAGTAAAAAAAATTGGCCAAGGCTTTTAAGAACTACTTTCTTGGGGTAAGATGCATTTGTCTATTTGTTTGCCTCCACTTCCTAATTCAGAAATGGCTTCTAGATTCCCAAAGATATTTAGAATAAAATAGTTCATCCACAGAATTAAAAAACTGCTGCTGCCAAAACCTGTCACTTGTTGCTTCCATTTCGCTGTGGAGTATTATTAGCAATATTTTAGCAGCTCTTACAAAGCCTTATTGTGCTTCATATTGTCGAGTGGTTAGGAGAAGACTGTTCATACCCTAAAGGTGTCATGAGCCAGGTGGCTGGTATTTCCTCCCTCCCACCTCACTTCTGTGAGCTCTATTGTAGTAACAGACACAGTCAGAGGTAAGTTACTCTGAGAGACACATCACATTCCCACAAGGTCCTGTTAGAGCAAAGCTGAAACTCAGTGGCAAAATCCACAAAATGTTATGAAAGCAGCTGGATCACTCCATCTGTGATACAAAGGGATTCAGCACAGGAGCTCAGAAATCTCTTTTGGCTGTTGGATGAAGCCTACCACTCCATGCAGAAGTCTTTACCATGAGGTTGTGCAAACACCCCTTGTTTTCTCACATGATGGAGAGTCCTGCACGTGCAGGGCATTGCTGTTTGAAAGTCCATGTGTCTTCGTAAGTTAATGTAACATTAACTGTAAGATCCTTACACTGCACTAAACTGAAGACTGGCAGAACCCCTTGCATTTGTAGAAGCTTTAATAATTTCAAGTGGATTTGGAGAAAGACCCCTAAGCACAAATCAATGCAGGAAGGAAGGTTCACTTAGGATTGCAATCATTTGACCAGTGCCAGCGCATGGGATGTTGTTTCGGGGTTAAATTATTTGCCTAAAAAAGGTATTTGAAATAAGAGAGGAAAAAGCATTTCACACCTGCCAAGTAGAAAGTTATCCCTCTGGCAACAGACTTTTTAAATAGTTGTCAGGATGATATCACAGTTGTCATGATGCCTTAAATGGCTACCTAAAAACAGAGACTAGACAGGAATAAGGGAATAAAGGTAGGTATTTATTTGAAAGGCCTTCAAAGGTACACCCCGGGGGTCCAGAGGCTCCCTTGCCTCAGTGGATCAACGACAAGTCACAAGTTCTTCACCCTTTTATAAGTTTGGTTCATTTGCATTTCAGAATAAATTCACCAATTAAAACTTTAGCTAATGATGTAATTTCTCCAATCTTACCCCTCCTTTCCTGAGATGTTGGTTTACACATTTTGGGCCTAGGACAGTCTGGGTGTCCTTGGAGAGCAAGCTAGACAGGCTTTGTTATGTCTATCTTAGCATAAGACAGCAGCAGCTAATGAGCTACAAGAAACTTCAGAGTTACACTAGGCTGTACAGGATTTGAAAAATATAAAAGTTAAAACCTAAGGCATCAGTTGGGATGATATCACACTGCCTGATGTACGTCTTGGAAAAGTGCTAGTATGAGGTGGATATTTTTCAGCTGTGGGTTTTGGCATTCTATCTGTGTTGTAAAAAAACACTTTTTTTTAGATTTTATTTTACTGTTTGTGATTCCCCTTATGAAGAAAAAGGACAGGAAAATCAGACATCAGGACAGAAAAGACATTTCCAGTGTAAAAAACTCAGACTATGAGGTCACTGATGTCTCAAATGCTACTAGTCCCTGGGGCTGTCAAGAGAAAGCAATGTTTAGGAAGCCAGATGCAGCCATTTGTCTCCAAGGAGCAGCTGGTGATGAGATGCTCTTATTAATGACATGGGATTGCTCACTGCTGTTGATTTGCTGCAGTTAGTGTAGCCAATTCTGATTCATGCTACCATTATGGATACCAACCCTGGGAGGCCTTGTTGGTTATATTAACACTTGAGGCACCCATGATTCACAAAAAAAGTTGTAAAGTGCTTATGTAGACTGTTTTATGGTTGAATTACCAGATGACTGACTGACAGCTTCCCAGAGCTTCCTGAACTAGGGTCTCTGAGTCATCTGGTAGTTGATGAGTAGGAAATAACATTAGCTATGTTACTCAGGTTGGGGAAAAATATAAATCAGTGTGGTTTGTAGGATTAATAACAGGCTGCTAGCATGGAATTGAGCATACAAATTAAATAGTGTCAAATCACTCTGAGAATGGCTGTGTTAAACCTGCATCAAACAGCCGGGGTTGAGCTCAGGAGCTGATGGGGACATGGACTCACCAGGATGTGTGTGTGCACAATGAGCCTTTTATTTGTTCATGTTGATGGCTTGAGCTCGGGGCACCTGAACTCCTGTGACAAATGACAGAAGGATGACGCTGAGGACTCTCCATAGAGCAAGAGGTGCCTCCTAACAGCAACCCAGGTCCTTTGTCCCCATCAGCTTTTAATATTTCACACATAAATTATCTGACATGTACTGCGCTCAGCTTTGGTACTCGTGCGTTTCCTACTGCATTTTCCACAAAACTTCATTGTTGAGGGTTTTATACTTTCTAATACAAAAACATGCCTAGTTAAGTGATTTTCTGATGTTGAGCTATAAAGTCAATCTTGCTCAGAAAACCGTCCATTCCATATATAGTATCCAACAGTTTTTCATGAGGGATTTGTGAAGCAGGAAGCCCTCTGATAAGGCCACACTTAGCAACTGTTCTAAGGTACCACCTTAGTATCTTAGTACCAGGTTTAGGTGGCCATCTCATGGAGGTTCATTCCTCCAGGGCCAAGTGGGACTGCTGCCCAATTTCTGGCTGAGCCATTTGGGCATTTAGCCATAAGGTCACTTAGCACAGTTTCCTGTAAGAGAGGTATTTGGACCAAGGCCTTTGTCTTGGGTTTGATGAATGTATTAAATTGGTGACAAGGGATGCAGCAGTTTCAAGTAATGTGATGCTCAAAGAACCTGAGGACTGGTTTCAGAACAGCCTGCCAATGATTTGTAAGAGCCTGCTAGCTACTATCTATTGCAGTGATTTTTTTCCAAAGAAAGTGGATTGCAATTGCACATTCACAACACAGTTTCACACTGACTACAAAAGAGTTGCCTGAATAAACACTGATTTGCCACCATCTTTTGCTGGATTCAGATTGCTGACTAGCTCCATGCCCTGTTGTCACACCCCTAGCTATCCCCTAGCCTCAGCCTGCTTTTCACAGAATCAAAGAACAGAAGAGAAGAAGATACCATGGGGCAGCTTGTGCCACAAAGCAAAGATGGACCCTCAGCTGCATCCAAAGCAGTGTGGCCAGCAGGTCAAAGGAAGTGATTCTCCTCCTCTAGTCCACTCTCACAAGACCTCACATGGAGTGCAGCACTCAGCTCTGGAACCCCCAACATAGGAATGATGTGAACCTGCTGGAGCCAGTCCAGAGAAGGGCCAAAAAGATGATCAGGGGGCTGGAGCTCCTCTCCTGTGAATTCAGGCTGAGAAAGTTGTGGCCATTCAGCCTGGAAAAGAGAAGGCTCCAGGGATACCTCATTGTTGTCTTTTGGCACCTGAAAGGGGCTTTCAAAAAACTGGGGAGGGACTTTTTACACGGCACGTAGTGATAAAGCAAGAGGGAATGAGCTTAAGGTGAAAGAGGGTAGATTTAGATTAGATATCACAAAGAAATTCTTTACTGTGAGGGTGGTGAGGCACTGGCAGTGTTTGGCCAGAGAAGCTGTGGTTGCCCCGTCCATGGAAGTGTTCAAGGCCAGACTGGATGGGGCTCTGAGTAACCTGGTCCAGTGGAAGGTGTCCCTGCCCATGGCAGGGGCTTGGAACTAAACGATCTTTAAGGTCCCTTGCAACTCAAACCAAAATGATGGAAGGGCTGATTTCTAGTGTACACAGAGAACCACAGGGCCCTTACACTGAAACACTGCTGGGGGCTGCTGTGATTTGTGCTGGAAGCCTCACTTAGGGCTGAGGTGGACAAGAATACAGACATCGCATGGGAGCAGCTGGAGGCAAAAGCAAGCTATTACAGAAATGGCCTGATCTTTTGTGTCTGATAATGGTTATAGAGAGCCTCTGAAGTGGTGTGGCAATATTACCTAGTTTGCTTCTACCAAAATGTATCCCTGGATTACATGCCTTTCTTAGATCCCTGGAAAATCCTTTTAAATTTTGCCCCATGAACAGGCTGTGGGATAGCATGGCATGATACAGAACTGGAACCAAAAATGTATAAAACACTATGGTTAGTATTCACAGGTAAATGATTAGTTGAAGCCAACAAGGCACACAGAAAATCTTTCATATTGAGGCAATTTCACTTCAGAAAGTATAGCATCACTCTTTCAACAATATTTTCTTTTCATTACAGACTGTCTTAAGAGCACTGTTGTGTTTGAAATATCCTAAGCATTATAAGGCCTGGGCTTCTGAGAACTACTCTGTCATTTTTCTCCCAGGTGTCCAGCATGCTTTCCATTTTGTGGACACTTTTCTTTTTGTGCAACTGCTGCCAAGGGATGATCAGACATCTTCATGAGATTTTCAAATGTTTTAGGTAAAAACACTTCTGTTTTAAAGTTTCCATACTCACTTAAGAGATTTAGATTCCTTTTCCTTTTCTCTATAAAACCCTAATTTTCTTAATACAGTATCCTTATTCAATAGCCAGTTCTGAAGCTGTGTCTGCATCTGCTGAAATCAAGGAAATGCTGCTGGGAGCAAGATCAGGCCAAATTACAGAAAATTAAAAGCTAAGTCCTGTCCCCTCTTGGGACATTGGAAATATGTAGGTTCCCTAAACCATCAATTCAGTGGGCAAGAAAGGTCAACAGGAAGAAATTAGAGGAAATGTGTCCTGTACTCTTTTTACATAGAACACAGATTTGCTCCATTTAGAGGGATAAAGCAGTCTGTATTTTTCAGTTGCATCACAAATATTTGATAGGCCAAGGAAAAACCAATACAAGATCTTATCAGGCTCCTTTATTCCTTTTCTGTAAGTCTTGAGCTGCTAATGCTGTTAGTATTTCCTGTTATCAAGTATCATGCAATCTCTTTCTGCAATTTAGTACCAAAAATTGATGTTTCAAATGTCTTAATTCCTTAATGTGTGTAACAGACATTTACAAAAACTGTAATATCCAGCCTTTACCCAATCAGCTCTTAGCTAATGCCTTTATATTTAAGAATCTATTTCATCAACCACTGGCTTATTATGAGAAAGAAAGCAACAGTTCAGAATGCCAGTTAGCTCCATTTTTGAGGAGTTGAATTTGCTGACACAGAGTATTAGTCTATAAGATGTACTACTGAATTTAACACTTGAGTGACCAAGAACCATACTTCACACAATGTCTCTAAAGTGTAGGACCTTTATGAATCCCTAGTGGGCTCCACTATACAGAATAAAAATTGACCCAAATCTGCTCTTCAAATACATCAGACTAAACAGAAATAAAAAAAAATATATATCTACTATCCATATAAAGACCCTATATAAAGACTGTTGCATAGTGATTATTTCCTAGCACTCAAACCATGGTTTATCCCATAATTTTCTTGGGAAATAGACCCTTCTTGGGAAATAGCTCCCTTTATCCCATCAGATAAAGCTGTCTTTACAAAAGCAGCACATAGGAGAATGTGGGATGGAGATGGCTACAGTTCATAAGACAAGAGTTGAGTCCTGTCTTGTATTTCCAGTATGGACAGCGTGGTGGGGGTTTGGTGAGAAGCACCATAGCAGGTAATATGTTCTTCAGTGAACAATGTATAAGGATGAGTATTTTTCCTGACTCTTCTTAAAAGTTTTTTTTTTTTAATGACCTTTCCAATTCTGTGTGATTGAACAGATAATCAAACACTAACTTCAACGTAAATTTGACAATGGAACTAGAGTTGCTACCTGGCAGAGTGAAGATGAATGGACTAAGTGTGGCTTAAAGCTGCCTGTCTTTTATGGGCAGGGTGAGGATACAGCCATTCACAGGGTGAGGACACCCTGCTACAGAATTAATTACAATCTAGATCAAGAGGACCACACTTATTGCAGGGATTGCCATTTTATGTAAGTTTGTACAAAGCTCAAAATGGCAGGCTCACACAGTTCATCTCTACACTCTACTGTGGCATAAAGCTGCCTTGTCCTCATCGTACTGAAGTAGTTATTTGCTCTTCTAGGTAAGGCAACGTACATATGCAAGGAACAAGAATAATTGTGTGATTTGTTTCTGACTGTAAATGTCTGTGTAACTACATATGTAAATTAGGTATTGCCCTTGAAGACCTAGAGAGCAGCCAGTGTGCCGTGCTTCCTTGATGTAAACAGAGTTGTGCATAAATGGCATTTCTTTTTACAGGGTCTGTGCTACTCCAGCTTCCAAATGTTCAGACCATGATTTTTCTTCTGCAGTTCCTTATCTGAGCTTTTCTGCAGTTTCCTGAGTACTCTCTAAACAACCCTTACCTTTGCAGGTCCAAAGTGATCTTTCCTCTAAGATCTTAGAGGAGTTCCACCCAAGTGCACTCAATGATCACGCCCGTAACAGATGTTGCATCTCTGCATTTTCAAGGTGCTTTAAAGCCGTCACCATTTCGTCACACTCTGAACCATGTTCAATCAGAGCTGCAAGATTTCCTCCTGTCATGGGATCAGTGTCTGTATGTGTGGGAATGTGTGTGCATGCATGTCTCTGTGTGTGTGTGTTTAGAATATCTGCTCTGTCACCTGCACATGTAGGTATATCTAAAGCCAGTCACCTGAGTCACCAAGTTTAAGTCCAAAGTGGTCCATGCAGAAGTCTTCACTTTAATCAAGCTTTAAGAAAACAAGAAAAACAAATCTGTGACATCTGTATGAGATACATGTGTAAAGAGAAACAAAGGATCCTCTCCTCGTCTTAGGTAGACTCAAGTTGAATACTTAAAACAGCTACAGAAATAATATTTGCACATCTGTAAGGAGTATTTACTTTGTGGATGTCAGCAGATGTGAAAATATTTGGTGTAATTCTGAAAAGAGTAATTTGGAAAATATTTTGTATGGTAAGATACTTGGTATTTATTAAAGAAATGGTATTCTTTAAAAATTGTAAAGAATTTACATAACTGATTAGTAATCATATACTTGTTGCAGAAAATAAGGCATGCAGGAAGAATACACATGTTCAGAGAAATGGGTTTTGGCTTCTCAGTCAGTACTCTTTCTGTATGGACTAGACTTTGTAATGGGTAAAACTGGACAGTCTGGAGCTTAAATTCCTGTAACTCATCTCACACAGCTCTTTTGCTAATGCCTATTCAATTAAAGAATGAGTCTATTCTAAAATTAACTATGGCCCCAGGGTTTAGTTTTAACAGAATGTTTCCATTTATGAGTATCATGTGGCTTCTTTGAAATGAAATGGGAGTTTCCGTATGAAAACAGTGGCTCTACTGTACAGCAGAGGTAGAGGAGAAGACTGCAGGTGTCACAGTTGGGGTTAGTCCACATTAAAAAAACTTGCTCAGAAAAATTAGTTACAGAGGGAATGGGTGTGATTTTCATCACCACTCCCCCACTGGCCTATTTAAACTGGTACACCTGCATCCGCATTAGGACTTCTGTCATTACAACAATGCATTGCATCAGTACTGTTCATTTTTGGTTTCCATACTTAAATAAACTGTCAGCATATATTGACCTATGTGTAGATATTTTCATGTGGTTTCCTAGTGGAAAAGGATTGTGCAGTCATACTGTACACATCAGCCCTCACTATAATTCCTGACCTTGTTAGCTGATTTTAATCAATCCCCAAAAAGCAGCAGAGATCTCAGACACAATTACTTTCCCACCGTTTTCATAAAGATGGATAAGGAAAGCACAGGAAAGACTTCCTGTTATTGCCAGCATGCAGGGACAGCCTGCAGTTCAGCCTTTATTACACTCAGTCTACACCGAAGAGGACCATTATGAATGCTTGTAAATGCAGGAAATTAACCTTTTATAACTCACACCTTACTAGATATTGGAAATGCTAAATTCTAACCATACGACATGCAGCAAGAGAAAACTGGACTTCTTGAGTCCAGCTGCTCATGGCAGTATATCATAGCATATTCCTATGTTAGTATCCACCCTCTCAGTTTGGCAGCATCAGCAGCAGGCATGATGCCCCTTCTCTCTAGGCTGGCATAGGTAGCACTGCAGAACTTTCCAGGACAGACAAGCTTTTACCTGCAAAAAAATTTCTGAAGTTGAATTTGCAAGTCATTTAAAAGTGCATGTGGTGAGCAGGGTTGGGGCCCAGCTGTGAGAACCAGCAAGCAGATGAAGCAATTGCTTCAGCCATGAGAAATACTGGGTTCCTCACCTGCTGGAGTGCACACTTTGCCCAGTGGGACAAGGGCGGGGGTGGTTTGGGGTTTGTTTCTGTGGTTTTGTTTTGTTATGTTTATTTTTTACAGGGAAACTCACTGAAAATCACCCATTCAACACAGTGATGGATAGCTGGGAGGCAAGCATCAAGTTCCTGACTCAACTCTTGAATCTTGCCCAATGCAAATAAAGTATTTGCATACCCACCAGCAGCAAGGAAAAAAAACTGCACTGAGGTTGCAAACCAAACACTCAGAACAAGAAATGGTAAAACGGAGACATTCTCCATTCAGTGCTCTGGAGGGCAGAGCTTGCAGAAAGAGAATCTGATTCCTTTTTATCCTACTTGTTCCACCACTTAAAAATACTCAGCGAGGACATCATAAGACCTGCTCTTAACACAGTAGTATTTTTTTCTACGTGCTCTTCACTCTCAGTCATTACCATAGTATCTAACAGCTTCATAAGATTTACCTATTAATCCCCAACTTAAATAAGAGAGTTTTATTATTCATATTTCCCTGGTTAGATTTTTGACAAATATATATACTGTATCAAAACTAGAATTCACCTCTCCAATGGAAAGTTTTCTCAGGTGTAAAGCATTCATAAAACCTATTACATTCAGCTGCAGCTTAACACTAATGAAAGCAAGAATACAGATTTTTATTATGGCTTCAGAGAAAATCAGAACATATGAATAACCAGCTGCAGAGAGTTTGGTTTCAAGGAAAGCTAAGTAAAAGATGTTCAGAAACTACGACACTCAGCATCAGGGTGCCTGACTTTTGGACCCTTGGCTTTCAGGAAAACATCTACATGCTGAGTTAGATGCCTTGGAATAACACCCCAAGAATCTGTACGTGTAGTACACAAAACTGCTTCAAGTAGGTGGTCAGGGATGCTTTGGACACAGCTGTGCTACAAACCCAGCCACTCTCCATAATTAAGTACCTCATTCATGGATTTTACTTCTGAATTATCCCTTTTTCAAAATGCAGCCACAAGGTCAGACTTAAAGTATAGCTGGGGAAATTCCCTTTACCAATCTCTCTCCACGCAGCAGTTCAGGAGCTAGACCACTGGCCTGAGAATGTCAGTGAGCTGCATGCAACTCCTTCACGACCAAATGGGAAGAAGGTGACTAAATCTTGACCTCCTGAACAGTGCACTCAACACCCCATGAGCAGGAACCTGTCAGGACACTGATGGCACAGCTACATCTTGATAGCCCTGACCAGCCTCACCAGCGACCCACACACATGGCCCATGGGCCAGGGCTCCATTTAAGCCCAGGTCTGGGCCCTTAGTCCCTGTCAGAGCTTTCTAGTGGATGCATGCATGTTAGGTTTGGTCTCCTGTCTTGTTTCCTAACCCTGTTGTAGCTCTGTTTCCAATTGAGGCCTTATCTTCTTCTACTCTTCGCGTGAGCTTTACACTTGTTTCATAGCTTCATTTTGTCTAGGACAGTCAGTGGAGCTGCACTGTGCTGCCACTGCCCTGTTCAGGTATTGTGGGAAAGTGCTCCGGCTGGTGAGTACACTGCCTGTGGTGTGGCTACCCTCAGCTCCAGGCTTTTCCTCCCTTGAGCAGCAGCCTTGCTACTGCTGCTCCCTAGGAGCAATAGCACTAATGATAATAGCAACAATAACGACAGAAGTAATGAAAAGGAGAGAGAGGAATAAAACCCCAGAAAAACAAGTGACGCACAGTACAATTCTTCAGCAGACACTGACTGATGCCTAGCCAGTAGTTGCTGACTGGAGTAAAACCATGACAAGTGTTTAATTTGCATTCATCTTACATTGAGGGTAAAGGGGGACTCTACGTGGCTCGAATGGAGTGGGTCTGTAACAGGGGTTTGCTCTATCCAGCTCACTGCCTGCCAGCCCCCAGCCTCGGGAGCCCTCCAGCCCGAGCATAACCAGACACCCAGGAGCTGACCGTGCTGTCCCAGTGATGTGTCATCCCAGCCACCATCACCTTCCAACGCTCTGGGTGCTTATAATAGACTCAGTTCCTGCTGTTCTCTATTCATGGAAGCTGCCTTTCACTCCACAATCAGAGCCTGGCAGCAAATGTTTGCGTTGTCACATAGAGTGAATATTGTGTGTCAGGGTACTCGGTGCTTGGATGGCTGCCACGGCATTTATCTTGTTCCACAGCATTCAGGCCGTGGAGTTGTTTTTTGTTGCCCGGCTTCTACATGAAGGCTCAGCTAGTCACAGGTGCGCATCACGCCGCGACATTCCCCTCTCCACCTTCACCTCGCGTTCGGCCCGGTAAGGGATGACGAGCAGCCAGCTCCGATCAGCGCCGGCGACCCTCAAAGGACGGGCGCTACGCCGCGCCCCTTCCCGCGGGCAGCCGCTTCCCTGGCTCCCACTCCCTCCTCGGAGCCCGCCGCCCTTCCTCAACCGCGGCTCGGCGCCGGGAGCTCTCCTTCTCCGCTCCGCCGGCGCCCCGAAGGGCGGGCGACCGAGGTGCGGGGAGGGGTCGCCCGTTCCCGCCGCCCCAGGAGGAAGTGACATGCTGACGGCGGGGAGGGCAGGCGAGGGGGGCCCTGTTCCCGGAGTGGAGCCGCCCGGCGGGTGGAGCCTGGCAGCCCCGCCCGAGCCGCCCGTCCGCTCCCGCCGCGTGCAAAGTAGTGGCAGCCGGTGCGGCTCGGCCGCCGCCCGCTCCCGGCGCCCCAGCGCGGCACGCGTGCCCAGGCCCGCCGGCGCCAGGTACGTGCTCTTCCCCTGGCGCCCTCTGTGCTCCGCAGGTGTGGGGCTGCCCTCTCTCCTCCGCCCGGCGTGCTGCCCCGGGCGGAAAAACCAGCCCCGAACCAATCCC
>VZRF01006295.1:290902-520861 GCA_013396875.1 Vireo altiloquus
GGCGGGCGTGCGGGAGAGGTGGGCTGCGAGTACAAGTTCCCTGATTTATTCGTCGCCGGGCTGGGTCTCCCCCGCCGCCCGGACCCGCGCCGTTTCTCCCGCGGCCGCCGAGAATTTTCCTGCTGCCTGCGGGCCCCCTTTGTGTGGCGAGCGCTGCCCGCGCCGGGGTTTCCGTGGAAACGGCGGAGCTACGGCGGCCCAGCCCCGCCGAGCGCCCCTGTGCCGCGCCGGGCGGGCGTGCCGCCCCTTCCACTTTCCCTTCGGTGCTCCCCGCTCGGCGCGGCGGGGCNGCCCTGGGAACGGGCGGGTGCCATCGCCTGTTCGCTGCCGCCGCTCCACTGCGAGCGGGCGCGGCGGGGTCCGGAGCGCTCGGGCGCGGGTCGGTCCTGGCGGCTGTTCCACCCACCGTACCCGGGATTCCGTGAGCAGAGAGCGTGGAGAGGGGCAGTCTGCCTCCCTGGTGATGTGCTCACGTGTTGTAGGAGCTTTGCCTTTGACCTGTCGGCGTCTGTTCGTAAAGATACTTGAGCCGAATTAAATAATGGCAAGAAACTGATTTAAGTCGTGTCGACTGATACCGTGTGGTGAACATAATTTAAATAACAAGTAATGACTTTTAGCATTTATTTCAACAAGTGAGCGCTCACACGAATGGTTGAATAGACAACCCATGAAAGAGTCTGTTTCAGTCATGTCACTCCAAGACTTCTGGTCTTTATCTTTGTTACACATTTCCAAAAGTTGTGTTTCAAGTCCCTGTGCAGATACCTAAGAATGATGTACCTTATGCAGGTGCTTGTGTGGGAGAGAGCAGCCTTGCTGGTGCATGAAAACTGAAAATGCTTAACAAGGAGGTAGATGGATGCCAGAAACTCTCAAACAAAAAAACCCAAGCATTTCTTTAAAAACAGTGATGCCTCTGGCCCAGGAAGTTGTACCAGGCGATTGAAGCCTCAGCTTGTACTGATAATGATTTCGCACTAGAGTGAGTAGCAAAAGAATGAGAAACTGATGGAGTAGAGAAACGGTTGTGAAGCAACTTAAGCTGAAATTTTCAGCCTTTTTTTCTCTAACTTTTCATGTGAAGGATAGGATTGGTATAGACGTACGGAGGTCTGTTTATATATGCCAGGACTCCTTGTGATTTCTGGTTACTTCTTCTGTGTAAAGACTGAATGCATGGATCACTAGAATAGTTGATGTGCTCTAAATGTTTGCTGTCATTTTCTGACTTTCTCTACCTGCTTGTATCTGATAAAATACTGTGGTTTTCCAAATAAAATGGGTTAAAACACAAATTTATTCACTTCAGAAATTCCTGTAAATAGGTGTAGCTTTGCTCTTCCCTATTAATGTTTTGCATTACAATGCCTGAATAAGCTGGATCAAAAAATGAAACTTTAACTGTGTTTTATGGATGACAGGGCCAGGTTTCATGTGGAAGAATGTGTTAGGAAGCCTGCAGAGAAGAGAGGAGGTATTGCAAGCTGCTTATGGATAAAGGTTGTTCTTAAATAAAGTTTAATTGTGTTGTTGGCAAGTGCTTTAACAGATTTTAGTAAGTGCCTCACAAGAAAGTAACATATTTTAGGAGTGGAGAAATTGCACAGAGAGGGTAGCACTTCCTCAGAGTCACAGAACAGAGAATGCTGTACCCAGAGCACAGTAATCAACTGTGTTTCTTGAAACTTAGTAGGTATCATTTTGGTGGGGAGGTCGTTTTTACGGTAAGTCTTCCTCTGTCCAGCCCAAGTGCAGAGGCACTGAAGCACTGTCCATCTGTCTCGAGTGAGGTGTGCTCTCCTGGCGTGGTGGTTGTACACCACTCACAGTTTAATGGACTTCCTGTACCATAACAGTGAAGAGTTTTGTAGAAGGCTTCCCTTGCAGGTGATGGATGAGAATCCTACAGCTGTACCCTGCCCCTTCAGAAAGGGGTGAATTGTTTTTTCTGTGTACCCTTGATTTTGTTGCTGGAAGGTGAAGACTGGGAACAACACCCCTTCAGATCTCTTCATGCAGGAAGACACTGTCAGTGTCTTGCTGAGAGTAGCAAGGTACTATTCTTGTAGTGCAAATGAGCACTTAGAACTTGTATTAGTAATTTGGTCCTAAATCTTAAAAATTCAAGTTTCCACTGCATGTTGTGGCACGCCACTTCCCTGACTAATGGCATCACTGGTATGCTGTCAGTGAGTCCTGATAAGGGGGCAGATGAGCAGGAGAGCAGCAGTGCATAGTAGTGCACTGTGCATGTACTTTACTCAGGAAGAGCTTTTTCACTGTGAGCCTTGCTTATAGAGAAAACATTATACCAGTCAAGGGAGCTGTCTCATCAAGTGTGTTTGATTCAGCTGTACTGAATGCAGTGGGCTTTTTGTAAGGGAACTAGAAATGTGACAGAACAGTACCCTGTGTGCTTTGTTGCCTTTCAGGACTGGTATGTGGCAGATGAGAATGTGTTGTTTCCCTGAAGTGCTTTATCTGTGGGGTGGCCTTGCCCAGTGATTCATTTTCAGGCTTTTGGGAAAATTTGCTCACCAGTCTGTTATTTGGTGGTCTTAGATTCATTCACATCTGACTTCGGTGAGTACCCTGATCACCTCTGACTAATGCTTGTGTGCTGCTCAGAAACTGCTGACTCACTTGGTTTTCATGCTTTTCCCCTGTCTTCCTCCAGTGCTTCGAACTAGAGATGAGGTAGGGTCCAAGGTAAGGTCAGAGAAGAAGAAATGGAAATGAATGAGAATAACTGTGTGTCATGGCAAGGATGAAGATGCTGCAATGAACCCCCTTTGATAATGTGATGGATTTGCTGAAAAGGCACATAAGCTATGTGTTAGGAACCGAGTAGAGCAGTCTAACAACTGTTGTGAGTCCACACTCAGGAGATACTGGATTATGATCCTGCTGGTGGTCTGTTCTTGAACTTAAAGCCTTTTTACTTCTTATACCACCATTTTGACCTTCTGCTCTTCTGTCTGTCATGTTATATTCTGCCACAAAGAGCTTTACATTGAAGTAATTTTCTGCTTCTTGCAAAAGGGCTGACCTGGCTTGAGGTTTCTACTGTAGCATGAATAACAGGAACAGGGAAAGGCAATTAACCAGTTCTAGGCTAGAAAGAAGACAGCAATAAAGGTCACTGAGAGAGGGTTTACTTGCCAGAAGGTTAGGACAGGCAGATTAGGTGTGCAGGCAAAGACAAGCACACTGATTTCAGTTGCATGTGGGACTGTTTGTTAACATCTGAAAAACTTGTGATGTGCACTAGATTTCTTTTTAATTGGACCAACAAAGTTAAATTTCAGTCACATTTTCCCAGCAGGATCCAGGTAGATGTAAAGGTTTGCCAATGCCAGTACAGTTGGCAAATAATGCAGGTTTTTTCACCTATCAGAAAAAGGGTAAGACTCGACTTAACACCTGCTGTTAAAGACAGGGAAAGAAACTTATTTGGGGGGAGTCTACATGTGGAAACAGCTCGTAATTTCAAGTGACAGCTACTTTGTGAAAGTTAAACTGTGTCCTGCTTCTCTCTCTGTCTCCATATTATCCATGTTTTCACACATCGTAGTTTGCCTCTTCTTACCATATTTTTGAGCACTTTGGAAAATACTATTACTTCAGATGCTGCTTTGCACTTCTGGAAGGTCTAGAAGCATTCTGCCTGCAAGCAGACTACAATTGCACTGAAATCATTTATGAGGCTTCCCCTTCAAGTCACAGGTGGTTGGTCAAGGGTTAATTCTGTGATTCTGTGTCACTATATGTTTTTTACATGTCTGTGCCTCTGTGTGCATAAATGTTGCACTTCATCAAAGAAGGAGACAGAGAAAAGCTTCAGTTTGAATTTAAACCTTTTAAAAGTGTCTCAAAAATATTTAAAGTAAGCAGGAGAAATGCTCAAACCAGGCTTTTAAAAGGACTTGGGCACCTGCAGTTCTTCAGAGATGTAAAAATCCAGGTAGCTGTTGATGGATCTAATACTCAATTTGGTGCAAAATTTATAAAAATGTTCCTGGATTCTTAGCAGCTTGTTTAGGAACTGTTAACACCTGCACACTTGCCATCCTGTAAAGTAAATGCGGTCAGGTCAAGCACTGTCTCTGAATGATTTTGCTGGATGTTTAAGGTGGTTTTGACTAGCCCTGGCATTAGGTGCTGAGAATGCAAGATCATTGATTAGTTACATCACATTTGGCTGTTTTGGAGTCATAATTGCTAAACAACAAGGACAATTGAAACTTGTTGAGAGATTTCTTTTGGCTTCAACAGTTTGAATCGGGTCCAAAATGAAACCTCCCTTTATCACTGGGCTTGATAAATCTGGTGCCTGTGATAAAGGCTTTTATTCTCTGAAGTTCACAAATTAAATCAGGCTGTTGGGGGACTGATGGTCAGGGAGAATGAGGAGGCTGAAAGTATTCTTGATTCACGTTGTGGCAAAATACATCTGAACACTCCCGTCATGAGGCAAAGGTGAGTAAAAACTGATGTAGTATGGAACTGTTGATACGTGCATAAAGGTGTCACCATGTTCATTTGGGTTTTACCTGGCATCTGGATGTCTGATTATTTCCTGTGTAGGCACATCCGAGCCTTTCACTGAAGCTGGCATCTTATTTTTTGGAACCATGTCAACCACATCAGCTATGAGGTTTGGGTTTTTTTAAGTATTAGGTGTTAGCTCTAGTGCAGGCGTTGGTTTTCTTTGAATAATAAATCTGGAAGCTTTCCTGCTACATTCATTCTTCAGTTAAACTATTTTCTACAGAAAGAACCATTAAATGATATTTAATGAATAAGTATTAATAACCTGTGTATCTCTGTCTTGGTGTGGCTGCATCTTTTGTTTGCATTGTCATTTCCAGTTTTGGGATGCAGTTTTCATAAAGGAGAAATTCAGCTACTTCATACTCTTCAGTGTCATATGATAGAATACAGACAAATTAAATCAATACTTAGAGGTTGAAAAAAGGCCTTGTGAGTCTTTTTCTGTTTAATGTTTTCTCAGTATTCAAAGAGCATACTGATGTTGCTTCATATTAATTAAAAATATGCAAATAGCCTAGCTGAAGGAGACTGTCTCCTGTCACAGAAGACACAGAAATCTTAACAGCTCACTTGGAGCTGTAATCAGGTGAATGGCACTTTTTGTTTCCAGTGCTGTTAACAATATCTTGTGATTTGTCCTGGAAGCTTTTGGATTTCTTCGTGGAGAAGGTCAGTGCTGTTGACTGATATTCTGTGCCTTGGAAGCACAAAGAATGTGGTCTGTGCCATGTACCTGCTGCATCTGTGGCACCATGGGCAGCAGGGCTCAGACCCACCGAGTAGAACAGGGTTGTCTCCAGCAGGAGTCATACAGCTGCTCAGAAAGTGGCACCACGTTTAAAGTATTTATACTGGGGTTTTGAGGACAGTAGAAAATTTGTTACAGCTCAGTGGTGGAAGTTGCACTTGTAAACCAGCAGTGCTGTCACCATGGTGTAGTTCTCAGCTCAGTGACTCATGCCCTATCTTTGCCACTTTCCACAATTTTTTTTTGAGATTCTTGCTGCCACAAATTCTGTGTTATTCTGTAGTTGCACTTTCTTGTTTTTTTAATAAACAAAACAGAAAAGCCATGCAAGTTAGGAGTTAGACTTCTAGGAAAAAACTTAAAGACACTGCCCAAAATTACTAAAATGTAAATCTCAGTTCCAGAAAATATAAAGAGGTCGTTATATGGGAGTGAGAAAAGTTACTCTTTTCCCACTGCTGATGATTTCTGTCTTCTGATTCATGTCTTTGTAGCATCTATCAGTGCCTTTAATTCCTTCTCAGTAAAGAATGATTGGAGAGATGTATATTTGCATGCACATGATACTGCCCACTTGGTGCTAAAGTTGTAACTTGTAGTTTATAGTACAGAACCATCCAAGTTGCTGAATACTTGACTTGCATTTCTTGAGGAATGGAGAAAAGAAGGGAAAGCAGAGTGCATGAGATCGGCACACACATCCTGGGTTGTACAGGAGCTTTTATACCTATTGCATCATCTGCTTCCACTGAAGATTCTTTTGGGATGTGTCCATTCCCTCTCTGCTCTCTATGTGTGGCCTTTAAAAAGGTGTTGCAAGGAAAACTTGAGCATGGGCAAGAAGGCAAATAAAGGAGTATGAAAAGTGGCAATTTGTGTTGAAAGCTGGAGCCTGGGGAAGTGGCAGGTTGTTGTTCTGGTGTTAGCTGTTCTGTGGATTTGCTATGTAACTTTCACAAGCTCTTTACCAGGGGAGGTAAAAGGGAAGCAGCGAGAGGGATCTTCCCAGATTTATTTCACTAACATCTTCTGAATAGCTGTGGCTCTTCGTATCAGAGGGGATGGATAAGTACAGGAAAAAATCAACAAAATCCACACTGCTTCCTAATCCTGTATACATGAAGGATTTGATCTTGCATATAGAAATGGACTTGGTTGCATTACTAAGTCTGCTGAGAGGATATGAACTTCTCTGCCTGGATAAAACTGCTTATGTGTGTTGGAGATGTGTTTGTTGCAGAACTGCAGTTAGGAGGAGATAGTATTGTAGTTTAACTTTGCAACTCATTGTGGGTAAGAATAGGAGGATTAAATATTTGAAGCTTTGACATAAATGTAATCCTTGTTTCTGTGTTGCCTCACACATAAACGTAGTTTGAATGCAGGGGAAGTATTTTGTCTGTTGAGACTTTATAAGTAGCTCCTGTACCTTGTGCTGACCCTTTGTGTTGCTATTAATGTAATTTATAGTTCTTAAAATGAGGTGAGGGCAATCAGTGCTTGACAAGCACAAGGCATGAGCCTTCATAGGAGGGGCCTCCTTTCCAAAGCTTATCTCTTGTCAAGAGAATGTTTGGACTCACAGCACAATTTTAAAAAGCAACCCTGTTTTTGTACCAGCTCCTGAGTAATCCTGTCAGCCTTCTTCCATACCCCCATTTCTTTGGGCTCTTCTAAAAGAAATTATTTTATAATAACCACTGAAGAACTCAGTAGCTACTCTCATGTTGGATCTGTTCCTGAAATGCCCAGTGCAGAGGTGATCAGTGTGCCCTTGATGCTGGGCAAGTATTACAATGCAGGTGGCAACATCCTGCTGTACTGCCCCTGCTCCCTCTGTACTTTTTAATGGGTAATTTCCTGTGTAAGGAGTGATGGTGTGGACCTCACCCATGTGAGATTTCTCATAGCCTGTGCTTTGAGGATCAGTGGCTTAACTAGACTAACTCTGATCTCTGTGCTTCAAATGTACAGTTGTCCCAAATGGTCCATGACTGTTCTGTACAAAATGTCACGTATCATAAATGCAAAAGCATCTCTACTTACTGACATATGTAGGTGTGTTTATATTTTTGAAGGCTTTGTTTGTTGCAAACATTCAGAATCTGTAGTTTAACAAACCACCTGTACTTCTGCAGAATGCCAAGTCACTGAAGTGACTTTATGCAAGCATGTTTGTGGGGGATTGTTTTTTACAGAGTGCCAGATGACAGTAACGTGTGGGTCTGGTTACCTTTGATTAAACATTTAATATTGTCCATGAAAACAAGTGTTAAATTGTCTGTGAGCATGTGATATAGCTGTGTGTCCTACACCCTTTGTGGTTATTGACCTCAGTTATTTTTGAGGAACTATCCAAGTTGCTTTTGTTAGTGTGACATAGCATAGCCCACATCCTGCTTAGATTCTCAGTATACTTTCTTGTAATTTTTTTACTATTTAGTCCTGCTGTCTTGCTTAGTCCCTAAATTTTACTTGTGTGTAGTGCTGCTCTTGTTGTCAGTGCAAGTGACTTTTTAGGTTAATGGATAAGTAATAAAGTAAAAAAGGAAATAGATGGTCCCAAAACAGAACTGAACTCTGGGACTGAACTCTGATAAAGTCATCTATGTCTTGAGTATCGTAATGCAGCTCTTTATTTTATTTTTTCCCAAGTAAGTTGCATATAATGGTGCTTTATATATATTTTTATGTATATATGTGAATGTATTAAAGTACAGAAATCTGTGTGGGAAGCAGTTGAACAAGAACACTTAGCATTTTGGAAAGAAGAAACTTGCTTTCCAGTGCTATTTTTGTGAACTTCATGTTCTGCTCCCTAGATAACTGATGTACTTCACCCTGATTTTTTGAGGATCTCTTTAGAAGCTTGGAACAGAAGTGCTTAACTTCAAGGGGTTTATTCTTTCCAAATAAATACCTCATCTCAGCGTCAAGCCCTGCAGTCTCTAAATGTTGCATCTCTAAGGAGTTCTGTATTGATACGTGTTTGAGTTCATCTCTCTCCTCCCTGAATATTTCATGCCTCTGGAAAAATGAGCAAGCCTGAACTACTTCTCAACAGAACTTGGGCAGTTGCTCCCCATCTTTCCAACTCCTTCCCAGACTATGCATGGCTCTGTTGAGCTGCTGTCATCCTCCTCACCTTGCTGTATAAACACTTTGCTATGTTGGGACAAGCATTGAGGCTAATAGGAGCTCTGCTATGCATTTTGCCATTAAAGTATTCGTACAGAGAACCTGTGTCCTGGCAGGCATGCAGAGTTTGTGTAGCTATTTTCCCTACATTATATCACAGCAGGAAGAAAATTTAAAAGGGAGAAGGGAAAAGCATTATGGTGTGATAAGCATTTGAAAACCCACAGGTTACTTTCATTTCTTCAGTTTACTCTCTGTTACGCAAATTATCTCTGTGCTCAATAGAAGATAAACAGTAAGTCAGTTTTATAGCAAGTATATAAATTTGAAATTCTAAATCTTTCTGGTAGATGGTATTAATTCTTCAGCTTTTGGAACAGCCAAACTACCGATCTCTCCTTTGTAACAATGAAGGGACTTGAACACAAGTCCTATGAGGAGAGGCTGAGGGAGCTGGAGTTGTTTAGCTTGGAGAAGAGAAGGCTCAGAGGTGACCTCATCGCTCTCTACAACTACCTGAGAGGAGGTTGTAGGCAGGTGGGGGTCGGTCTCTTCTCCCAGGCAACCAGCAGTAAGACAAGAGGGCATGGCCTCAAGCTGTGCCAGGGGAGGTTTAGGTTAGACATTAGAAAGAAATTCTTTACAGAGAGGGTAATCCGCCATTGGAATGGGCTGCCCAGGGAAGTGGTGGATTCTCCGTCTCTGGAGGTTTTTAAGACAAGGCTGGACATGGCACTTAGTGCCATGGTCTAGCAACTGTGGTGGTAGTGGATCAAGGGTTGGACTTGATGATCTCAGAGGTCCCTTCCAATCTCTATGATTCTATGAATGTGCAGCTCAGGAATGCAGGACTCCTCATGAAAATCTAAAAGCATTCCTAAGTTCCCTTAACTTTGGGTAAAGGTCTTAAGATACACTCAAGTTATTCCCTGGTTTTGGACTATTTGGAGAAATTGTGGTGGGTTGACCTTGGCTGACTTCCAGGTTTGCGTCAAACTGGTCCTCCCTGCCCTTCCTCAGTGGAACAAGGGAAGAAAATAGGACAAAAAAGCTTGCAGGTTGATACAAGGACAGGGAGGTCATTCACCAGTTACCATCGTGGTCAATGCAGACTCCACTTGCAGAAGTTTAATATAATTCCTTGTCAGCTGATAACAAAGAAGGACAGTGAAAAACAAACCAAGACTAAAACTACCTTTCCCACCAAGTCCTCTCTTTCTCCCAGGCTCAGCTTGACTGTAGACTGTATTGCTCTGCTGCACCTCAAATGGTGCAGATGGATGGGGAAGAGCAGTTGCAGTCAGTTCTTAACAGTTCCTTTTTCTGTGTGCAGTTCCCCTGCTACTACTACCACCACAGTGTGTGGTTCTTCAGGAACAGGCGGGACCCCCATGGGCTGTGGTCCCTGCCAGAAAACCTGCTCCTGAGTGGGCACCTGTCCATAAGCTGTGAATTCCTTCAGGGCACCTGCTGCCTTGTAAGGTTCTCCTGGGGTGCTGTGGGTAAATCTGTTCTGCCCTGGTCTTTCATGGGCTGCAGCAGGAGACCCTGCTTCACATGGTCTTCACCACAGGCTGCAGGAGAGTGCCTGGAGCACATCCTTCCTCACCTTCTTCACTGACGTCGGTGTCTGAAGGGCCGTTCCTCTCATGTGTTTCACACTCCTCACTCACAGCTGCTGTGCAGCATTTTTTGATCCTTTCTTAAACGTTATCACAGAGGTGCCACTAGTGTCAGTGGTTGGTTCCGCTCAGCCCAGTGGTGAGTTCCTTCTGGAGCTGTCTGGAATTGGCTTTCTGATGCGGGGAACAGCTCCTGGTGTCTTCTCACAGAAGCTGTCTTTGCAGTCCCTCACTACCAAAACCTTGCCATGTAAACCCAACACGGGGGACAGTGCTCTAGTAGTTGCCTTTAGGGAAGGTGGGAAGGGATTCAAATGCTAATTAAGCATGAGGGAAATAGATGGATAATTCTTCTCCATGAATTCCTCGAAAAAACCACAGGGTTTTTCGGTGTGGCACGTGCAGATACATTCTCCATGCACACGAATACACGCATGGACGCAACCTTACTTCTGCTAACTTGATGCTCACTGACAGAAAGAGAAGAGCGCAGGGGCTTCCTGTGACTTGCTTTGAATATGTATTTTGTGTACAGCAGCACTGTTAAAATAGACTCTGATGAATATGCAGTGCTGCTGTCTGGGCTCTTTTCACAGAATCACAGAATCAATGAGGTTGGAAAAGACCTCAGAGGTCAAGTCCAGCCTATGACTGAACACCACCATGTCAACCACACCATGGCACTAAGTGCCAGGTCCAGCCTTTCCTTTAAACACCTTCAGGGTCAGTGACTCCATCACCTTTCCAGGCAGCCCATTCTAATGTCTAATCACCCCTTCAGTGAAGAAATTCCTCTTGATGTCCAACCTGAACCTCCACTGGCACTGCTTAAGACTCTGTCCTCTTGTCCTGTCTCTAATTGCCTGGGAGAAGAGGCTGGCCCTGCCTGGCTACAGCCTCCTTTCAGGGAGTTGTAGAGAGTGATGAGGTCACTCCTCAGTCTCCTTTTCTCCAGGCTAAACACCCTCAGCTGCTCCTCACAGGTCTTGAGCTCCAGACCCTTCACCAGCTTTGTTGCACTTCTCTGGACTTGCTCCAGCACCTCCATGTCCTTGAAGTGAGGGGCTCAGAAGTGGATGCACTCTGAGCTCAACTGTGGTCTCACTAGTGCCAAATACAGGGGTTTTGTTGGCAACTGAAATTTACTTAAAAGGCACTACTGAAAGTGCTTAATTTGACCTGAGCATATTTTTGTAACAGTCTTTGTAATTCATCCATTCAAGAATCTGATTTTGATGGAAAATGCAAGAACAGGCATCATCATCTGATTAGGTGTTTTTAACCTGCAGCAAAGCATTGAGGACTGAGTCAGAGGCTAGATGTAAGTGAAAACTTTTGTGTAAGCTTGAAATATGTACTAAAAAATAGGTATAGTGCTGACTTGCCTCACTTTGCAAGTGGGCAGTATCAGCTCAATCTAGATGCTGTCAGACACGTACCATGTTGCTTTCCACAGTTCAAGAACTCTATATACTACATAAACTTCAGAAACAGCAGGTGACAGTTCTTTGCTTCATTTGTGTGCTTTCTCTAGAAGTGCAACAGTTGTGTTCTTTATGAAATCTCCAGCTGTAGTCTCAAAACGCTCACTGACTTGGAAATATGAAATAGAACTGTTCATTGGCAGCAGCCTCTGCTGGCATAGAGTTCTTTGCTTTTCCTATCACTTCTGTGTCCTCCTGGTCAGTGTAAGCAGAAGGAAATGCTGAGAGTAGCTGAAGTGGAAAACACAGTGGATCTTGCTGAAGAATGGAAGTTGGAGGGAAAAGATTTAGAATGAATAGTCATGTAATTTGCTTTTAAACCTGAACATGTGACCTCTTAGTCACATGAATAGATGCTTTTGACTTGGTCCCTAAACAGACATTTGAGGTTTGAGTCTTTTGTTCTGTATCAAAAGGAAAACTATTATTAAAGAATGTCCCTATCTGGTTTAGATGCTCTAGCTAGCCATTTTCTCCTAATTAATTTTAAGGAGTGTTTTTTAGAAGAGAGCTTCTTGGCAGCATTCTGATCTTAATAGCTTCTGAGAAAATGCATTGATTGGCCCTTTTGTTTTTAAAAGATTGCTGTAATTTTCAATCATTATCTAGAAGGAAATCAGTAATTTATTAAAGCAGCATCATGGATTGAGAATTAAAGACCTGACTCTTATCACTTAAACTGGTGTTACGTTGATGTCCATGAGGGCTTTTAGGAAGACAAGGAGTAAGTGTAAGGTGTTCCTGTGGACTCTTAAACACATGTTTCTAAACCTCATTCATAAGATTAGAACTGATTTTTTTTTCTTACTTGTACCAAGAATAAATTGCATACTTGGAGTTTCGGTAATGAAAACTGTCCAAAAAAGTCTTAAAAGAATGAGGTTATGTCTGAGAAACAGAAACTTGGCTATCATTCCATATACAATATTTAGGTTGCACATTTTATAGGGAAAATGGATTGCATTTAGTCAGAAGAGAAAATTTCTCGGTGTAGTCTGTACTTTTTGGAAAAGAAGAATTTAAGCACTGTCTCTGATTTCTTGTTTCTTTTGCAAGCAAGTTAGGTTAGATACCTTTGAATGATTCTGCTTAAGCAGATTTAGTTTGCCTTAAAACAGGTCTCTGAAGCTTTACAGAATTGAAGTTTGATGGCTGAGCTATGAAAGTGAGGAATTAATTACTTTCAGACATTCCATTGCGGCTTAATAAAATTGTAAGGCAATAATTATGTTTTATCAGGGTTGTTTTATATTTGTTTATTTTATTTCTGTGAAGTTTTGTTTGAAAGACCCAGCATGAAGTAGACGATTCACATAAACATAGCATTTGAATAAAATTTGATATCTGTTATAATGAAAAGGTAACAATAAAAAAAGAATTGCTGGATTAATTGGTGGACAAAGAGACTAATTGTTTTTGTTACAAAGTCTGTCTGTCAGCTGCTTACTACACAAGATTTATGTTGATTATATCAAATAGGGAGTTTTCAGGTCTTCACTAAGTAAACAATGCTCCAGTCTTTATTTGTGGCTGCTGTTTTTATCTCGTATCTTACTGATCTTTGGGAATTACATTAGTACAGAGTGATTCTGTGGGATAGAATTAAAAAGGCAGCTAGCACAAAGAACCTTCAGATCAGTTTTAGCCAAGGACAGTAGGATAAACCCAGTCATCAGGGTTTTGGCCACTGCAGATTCTTTGAAACCATCCACTTGCAAGTAGCTGGTTGCTTCTCTTCTAACTGTTTTAAAGAAGGTTGCTGTCTTTTTCTCTTTAATTGTTTGGCTTTGTCTTCTGAGTGTTCAATGGAAGGGCTGGAGAAGAAACACAGCAGTGGTTCCTATTAGACAACATTTCTCATTCTGCTTAGCCTTCAAAAACAAAGCCTCAGGTCAAAGCCCAAGCTAGTAAATTGTCTGTCACCATAAGAATCATATCTTTAATGGGAAGATTGGTTAAAGCTGGAGAAGCTTTCTGCGAGTATCATGACAGTGGTTACTACAATGAATAGAGGCCTGTTCTGCCATTTTGAGCTACAGCTGGTGTCAGCTGTGGTACTGAATAAATCAGCAAGATAAAGGAACAAAAGGGCACATTTTGTCTGCTAATAATAGGCTTGGGACTGCCATAAACTCTTTATATAAATTATACAACAATACCAATTCTCTTTCTTAAATTTTTCCTCATCTCCTTGCGGTTGAAAGACTGGCTAAATAACTTCCGAAGGCTTTGCTGCAATTCTTGTGTGTGCTCTTTGCTGTGGTGAGCAGAGTCAGCAAAGGGCAGTAAAACAAATGTTTCAGGACACTGATCTAGACTCAGTGCCTCACATAATGGGGTCTCATATAAACTAAAAGGATAGGCATAAAGATTTTTTCATCAGTTAATTCCCTGTGCTGCTGACAGCTGCTGTTTTGTTATTGCATGTGACTGGCACATTCAGAAATACTGTCTCAGGGCTTCCTCCCTGAGAAAACTCTTCCACGCCTCGGAGAGGGAAACAGTGGAAGAACAGAACAGGATGGCAGCAGCACCTCCTGTCTGACTGTATTCAAATACTGGGGGTTGTGTTTACTGAGAGATGTCTTCATGCTAGCAGTGGTGGTAGTGGTGGTAGCAGAGGTCAGTACAGTGTTTGATAGGTCAGAGTACTCTGCAGAGGATATTTCTTCTGAATGTGCAATTGCTGAGGTTGGACTGGACCTTTCCAAAATTATGCAAACATTTCGTAAGTAACCTTAGAGTTGATTCCTTTCTGGAAACTCTGCTGGGTCGCGGGTTAGTACTGTTATTGATGTTTCATTTCTGGGTTTATAAATTTTTAACTGACAGAATCAGTGTCAAGGAATAATTGAACAAATTGTGTGTATTGTGCATAGCCAAGCTGTTATTCTCTTGCCAAAATCAACTGTTATTTCAGTGTGAGAGGGGAAGAAGACAATAAAGCTAGAATTAAGGAGCTGCTGCTAACTGTTTGAGGAGCATGGCTGCCATAGCTTGTAGGGAGAGGCACAACTCCTAAAAAAGCTCTAAAGCTTGCATCTACTTTGGAGCTGCTCTTGAAGATTACACAGGTGACAGTATATGTCTTCTGAAGTACAGACAACTCAAATGAAAATAGAAAAGTTCATGTCAAAGTTATCATATAGTTCAAACCAAAGTATTTGGTTATATTTTATCAATGAAGACCTTTTAGAAGAATATTGTAGTCCATGGAGTGGAGTCATATGCTCATGGGTTTGCAGAGTTAAGATCAAAATATAAAAATTTGTTTCCAAAGCCAAGTGTAAATTGATTCAGAAATACGGTGTTCTCTTTCCATTGTTACTTTTGCAAATACTGACATCAAGGCTTTTCCTACAATACATTTAACTTTAAGTGTATTTAAGTGTAAGCGTGAAGTCTGTTTTAAGTCTGTTTATAGGAATAAATGCACTCTGTAACTGCTGATACTATTTGGTTTTGCAGGTTGTCTTCTGAATTTTGTGTCTGAAGGTACCCTCTTGCTTTCTCAGCAAATCATGGACATCGTTGGCTTTCTGAAGTCGCAATTCATTTGCCATCTTCTGATCTGCTACATATTTATAGTGTCAGGACTGATCATTAACTTCATTCAACTCTTTACACTTATACTTTGGCCAATCAACAAGCAACTGTTCAGGAGGATCAACTGCAGGCTGGCTTACTGCATTTCAAGCCGTAAGATTTCATTTTGTTTTTTAAACTATTTTCATATTTTGTCTTGAGGGAATTGGTAGAAAAGTTCTGGATATCAAAGCCTATATAAAGGTCATGTCTGCTTCCTACACTTCCTGCACTTGTATGAAGAGATATATGCCTTGTTGAAATGTCTTCTCGTGCTGAAATGTTTTGCTCTTTTGTAGTTTGCTTGACTTAGTATGTTGAATGAGTATGACTCTCATTTGGCATGTTCAGTATTTAGGAGTGTGTTGCTGATAATCTGTCCACCTTCCAGAGAGATTTCCTTGGGCCTGTCTGAAATTCAAAAGTACTTTCTTAGAAGGAAACTGTTGCAAAAAACATGCTTTTGAGGCTCCCTGAAGATTATTCAAGTGTGATGTCACTGTCAGTGCTAAGTGCCTTCTGGATGTTTTCATACTGGGGAAAACAACCTTCCAATACAGCATTTAACAATTGTGCTGCAGAAATGCAGCAAAACGATTTCTTTGAGGTAACCTTTTCTGCTACTAGGAACCTGAAATGGAAAAACATTGTTAGTATTCATAATAAACTGCCTCAACTTGGGGGGTACTAGGTATTATTTATCTTTCATCAGTGACTCTGATGAGCAACTATCCGAAGCATTTTTTAAAAACGTACTTTTGACTTAAATTTCAAATGCATCAGAGTGTATAGGCCCAAATAAACTTTAGATGCTGTTCTATTATTTCTGTGATGGAGAGAGGATGTTAGCTCTGAAAAATTTCATTTTTGCTGTCTGTGTGTATGTCCCTGAAGTAGTGAGTTTTCAAGTACTGTTCATTTGTATGTACAAACAGTGGCTTTGAATATGGCCAGGTTTTTACCTTTTGCCTGGCAGTGTAGCATATGTTTGAAGCCATGGCATGTAAGAGATACTGTACAGCTGTATATAAGTATATATAATTATTTTTCATGCAATGCCTTCTGGCCCATTCTTGCTTTTGGCTACTTAGTGCAGAGATATCAGCAGTCTTCAGGCTGAATCATTCAGTATAGCTCAGTCTGGTCTGATTTAGGGGACGGACAGTATGGAAGAGGGAGTAATCCTGCATGCTTGTCCTTGTTGTGGCAGATGGCTTTGTACCCAGGGCTGCTGATACAGTCTTCAGTGTTGACACCACTGGAATAGATTGTGTTGTGAGGTTTTTGCCCAGTCATGGTTAGAACAAAGTATGTCTAGGTTAAAGCCATTTACTTTAGCTTTACAACAGAGCAAGCTAACATTTGATGAGTCACCCTTATCTGAGTAATATTTGAAAAGGGAAAAATGATAGTTAATTTGAAAAAGTATTTCAAAGAACTAAAGACCAATTAATCAAAATGGATGTGTTTTGGGGGGCCACTGCTGTGGTGTCAGGTCTGTATGGGTCTGATGAAAGTCATGGAAACTGCCTACAGTTTGAGACAATGAAATTCAGCATTGGAGAAAATAAAGAGGCATGTGCTTTGCAGTGGTGACAAGCATCATGTTGCCTTGAGAGCCTGATACAGCCTGAGTCACTAAGTCAACCAAAGAGTGAAATAGAGCAGGCATGGTTTAATTGAAAAATGAAATGAAAGCAGCAGTTGTCCTTAGATCCTGCAAGTTCAGTCATTTTCCATTTTATGTCAAAGGTAGAGATTAATGGCTCCATAAAATTGGAGAGTTATTTTCTGTGGGCATGTTGGGGTTTTTTGTATTTCAACAAGTGATGTTGTCTTACATTTCTACCTATCTCCTTCCTAATATAAAACATAATATTCTCCCTTCTCCTTCTGCAATGTCTGCTGTCATAATGTATATGGGAAGCTAAAGTGCTATTGTGATTAATGACTTGTCCTCACTTGAGTAGTACAGCTTGAATTGGGGATGCTTTTCTGTTTACATGGATCAAACCAGACTAGCTCGAGTTAAAGTATTCAAAGAATCATAGAATCATTAAGGTTGGAGAAGATCCTTGAGTCCAACTGTCAGCTCAGCAATGCCAAGTTCACCACTAAACCACATCCCTAAGAGCCACATCTACATATCTTTTAAATATCTCCAAGGATGATGACCTGTTCCAGTGCTTGACAGTCCTTTCTGTGAAGAAATTTCCCCAGTTATCCAATCTAAACCTTTCTGGGTGCAATTTGAATGTGTTTCCTCTTGTCCTGTCAGTTTTTACTTCAGAAAAGAGGCTAACCCCCACCTTGCTATAACCTCCTTTCAGATAGCTGTAGTGAATGATAAGGTCTCCCCTGAACCTCCTTTTCTCCCTCAGTTGCTCCTCACAAGACTTGTGCCCCAGACCCTTCAGCAGATTCCTACCATGAGGTGGCTGTAGGGAATAACTGTGGTGTGGTAGTTGAGCACAGGTAGCTGTGAGCTGCTGCTTCTCTCCCGTGAGTTTGGCACCTGCACTACAGCTTCTCACCATAACTACTGACAGCCCAGAAGGCTAAAACCACAGACATCAAACATCTCATCAATGCCAGTTACAGAAGAGCTGGAAACCTGGTTTCCAGTTTGAATTGACAGTCAGAAGGATTAACTAGAGCAACAAACTTGCTTTTAATGAAACAGAGCAGGTGTAATGGCATATACCAAGTTGCCTTCAGTAATTGATACTGAGAAGTTATTGCCATTCTTGAAACCAATTGCGAGTCAGCCAGGGTGAGTTTAGCTTCTCTACTGACCTGCTCCGTTATGTAATAGCATTGGGGGTGTTCTCCAAAGGGTGTGTTATCCATCCCCCATATTGCAGTTTGAGTTGCTTTTATATCTCCAAGATACTTCTCATGCTTTACTATAAATAAACTCCTCCTGTTTGATCCTGTTATCCCAATTGAAAAATACATACAAAGTAATTGTTAGTTCTAGTCCTGTGTCTTCTGTGTCTTGAACTTAGCTGAAGTGTTGTTGCTAAGAGTGGACATCCAGCTTCAAAAGAACTCTTGCCTTTGTTGGTCTTGAAATGAGCCAAAAGATTGGTAGGGGTTATGGACCCTCTGTCATGTTTAAAGAAACAAACCAAAAAACCCCGAAAACAAACAAACAGCAAAAGAAACTACACACACAAGAACCTCGCAACAGTCCTCCCAAAACAAAAACAAAACACCAAAATCTCTGGGCTTCTAACTTGCAGAAAATATTTTCTGGCTTCAAATATATATTCATGGATTGGTTCAACTGCCTGTTAATCCACTCCCCCTTTTGTAAAATGACAACCCAGATAAACTCACCCTGATACTGAATTCAACAGAGTGCACCCTAATAAGGAAATTGAGCACTGCAAACCTCAATAGGGTGTTAACAATAAAAATTTCAAACATATGTGTGCTTGGAAGTTGGCGTAAGAGCAAAGGTTGGGCAAGCAATCAATCGTGGGTTTTATTTTTAAATAATTTAGAAACATTTTGTCCTCAGTTCCTTTTAGTAAAAGGCAGAGAACTAAGGCTGGAAGCACTAGTGGAATACGTGGAATACTAAGTGGAATACCACTTAGTGGAATACGTCACAGTTCTCATGGATGCTGTTCATATTTGAATTGGAAGAGGTGGGAATAGACCTTACTCCTCGCCCTTATGTGATAGCAAACCACCAGAAGTGGCACCCGCAGCTTTTCTGCAGCAGCTTGTAAAGTTGGCCAAACACGTAGTGGGAACAGGTTCTCATGGGATTCATGCCATATGTGCACATGGCTGCATAGCTTGCTGGGCAGTGGGAAAGTGGTTTGTTCTCCTGAATCAGTTTGTGCTTGCTTGGCTGTTGAACTGCAACCCCAGGTCAAGCAGAGTGTGCTGGATTCCTATGGGCTGGTCAGGACACCTGTCTAGACTGTGATAATGGGACATACATGTACAGGATACATGGCTTCTTTTAGAGGTGCAGGGTGGGAGGTATTTGCCTGTGAGTAGAGCAGTTGTCATTATCTTGTCCTCTTACTGCCACTGTACTGGAAGCAAATGAGCTTCTCATGCTCCCAGGGTGAGTGGCAAACTGGCCTCCTGCTGACTCTGCACCAGGTGAACTTTGCATAAACAAAAGACCTGCCACTAATGACATGGTCGTGTGGACAGGGGCACAAGGGCCTTTAAAGCAATTGGTTTAGCTTCTAACCTGCCTTCATAAATAAATTATAGTAGTACTAATACCTATTCTCATGCCATTAAAGGGGTGTTATTACACCTCTGGGTAAAGTTACACTATGTACACCACAGTTTGTAGGTCCTGCTGAGGGGAAGGCCCTTGTTCGCATAGAAAGAGGCACACTGATGCCTGTTCATTGACTGCAGCAAAAACAAGATGGAAACTGATTCTTCTTATGTCTGAGCTTCCTAGAAAAAAAAAAGCAGAGGAAATTGAGAACTACTTCAAGTTCCATCATCTTGACTGACATAACACAATAAAGCTAATTCTTTCCATGTACAACTATAGGTTTTGCAATGTGAGACTGAATATCTGAACCAGACTGTGGTAGTATCAAGGCCATGCTAATCCTCAGTCCTTTCTTTCTTGGAGTTTAGAGGAGCCCTCAGCCATTTCACTTGTTTATATGAAAGTAGTGCTGAGGCAGGGAGGAGAATTTTCACCTCTGATGCAGTTAAGTAGTTGGGAAGGGCTGAGAAGCAAGAGGGACCCAGAGAGGTAGGACTGTTTACTTCCTCCACTTCTCTTTGCCACCATCTTATGCTGCAGAGGAAGCAGTCTGGTGTTGTCAAAGTATGGTACAGTGTCCTCAATACAGTCTTAATAGTATTTTATTTATAAAACAACCTGAGTAACTCTTGTCAAAGTTGATGTAGCGAAGAGTTTTCATAGGACACTTAGGACTGCTTTCTTAGCCTCTCTGAAATGTTGTTTTGAGTAATCTGTGTAAAATGTATTTTTCTCAAGAGCTACTAGTCCACATAAGCCTTTGTTATCTTAGTTCCACACACCACATCTGTAAAAAGCCACTGGTAAAGATTATGGAAAGTTTACCACAGCTTCTGGGGGAAAACTGGAGGCCAGATTTAATAGTCTTGCAAAGGGAAGATGTTGATTTGAACCTTTAGAAAACTAGACCATCACCTTAGCCTTCTCTTTTTCTCTCAGGCCAAGCCATGGCAATAACTGTGGAAATAGAGTGTATTAAGAAAATGCCTATGTTAGTTTTAATGTAGATAAACTCTAAAAAAAAAAAAAACCTCCAGTAGAAATCATCTACCCTAAAGGATCATCTACTCTTATTCTTTAATGTTTTCCTTCAGCCTATTTTCTAATACCCTTTTATACCTGTTATGTTATTATGACAGTGCTGCTGGTTATCTGAACAGTTCACCACTGAGGCCAAACCTTGACTTTCTCTACTTTAATTTGAAAAGACAGAAGGAGATATTACTGTACCAGATTCTCCATTATTTAACTGGTAGAGTAAGATAAAGTATATGTGTGTATGTGTGTGTATGTTTGCTGCATCCATCACAGCTTGGAACTTTTTTCCAGATTGTTTTTGTGGAATTGCATTAATTGCTATGAATAAGTCCTCTGCAGTGCCTAGCATATGCCTCCATATTTTCCCTACTACCATTAACTTGCTGTATCAACTTACAACATTTCAGTCTTTCTCACTTTATGCCACTTGCACTTGTTGTTGCTAAGTTTTCGCAGGTGTTCAGGTATTGACAGTGAGCTTGAATGGATCACATGAGACTGTGTGCTGATTGCAGCGTGCTGTGTGAGCATGGTGGAGGTGTGTTTGAATGACATCTGTGCATGACTTTTACCAGAGTTCCTACTTCAGCCTACAAGGGATATGATCTGTTATGCTCAGCTCTCAGTTCAGGAGAAAGGGACTGCTTTCTGTGAAAAAAACCTTAGATACTAATGCTTTCTTTACAAGACTAGTGAAGAGCTAGAGAGGCACTTAGTCTGATCTTTGACGAAAAGGGCATCTTCACCATCACTGATACTATTTTGTTATTGCTGGAGCCTTTGTAGAGGTCACTTGTCTTCCTTTTTGGTTTTGTTTGTTTGTTTATTTGGGGTGTTTGTGTTTGTTTGTTTGGGGGGGGTTTTTTTGCATTAGATTCCTGATCTGAAATATGATGTTGATTGCCTGCAGACTGGATAGAGGAATGGCAGGGAAGCAGTGGGTGAACTGCATTCTATTTGTGTCTGGCACCACACAGCTCAAAGATTCTAGCTCTTTTTATTAATCATTAGATCTGGCCAGCAAGCTTCCTAAACTGGGGTAAATTTTGGGGTGTTTGTACGAAAGTACTTCTATCTGACACAGCATAACTCAGGAATATGATATCTAATGATTCATGTCATAGCACAGAATATGAAGACGTTTTGGTGCTACAGTTTATTCATTAAGGGTGAATATCACAATCAAAAGATCATTTCATATTTGTAGAAACCATATTTTATCTGTAGGCCTGATTTTATTGCTGATTTTATTGCTGATTTTAAAGTGGTACGGAATCTGAAGGATAATCCCTTGATGCTGTGGAAACTTCATGCAAAGATGCAGCAAGTAGCTCCCTGATCACCAGTTACAAGCAAATACAAACTAGCAGTAATTCAGTCCTCTCCAGGGAAGCAGGGTACCTCCACAGAAAGGACTACTGTGGGAGCTCTGAATTATCCTGTGTTTGGTCAGGGAATAGATCTACTGGTGTAACTTCCAAGCGAGGTGCATTCTGTCTTATCTCATTTGGTATTGATTTGTTACCCCCTGCTGCTCCCTTTTGAGCAATGTGCACCCCTGAAAGTGTACATCTAGGTGATTCTTCCTCATCCAAAATCATAGTCACATAGCAGCAAGTTTTTATGGAGTAGGTTTTCAGGTTCATCCTGTAACAAGAATTTCAGCAGCTGGTTCAATTAAAGTATCTGGTATCTGACTGATTTTTTGCAGGAGGGTTTCCAACCAGTAGGAACCAGTATGTCCTTTCAGCAGATACTTGAGGTTTCTCAGCGTGACACTTGAGATGAAAGAGCTTCTGAATGCACAGGCTTGGTACTCTTCTGTGGCTAGGTGTTTGTTTCCTGTGACCTGTTTGCAGCTTTCAGGTTAAGGCTTCTTACTTAAGGATTGTATTGTTTTCTCTCTTTTGAGGCTGTTGCTCAATTTCCTTTACATCCATCTTGGAGTAGTATATGCTTAAACATGTTTCTTCCAACACCATGTTCAGAAGTAGCAATCGTTTAACTCTGAGTAAAAAGCCAAATAAAAATGTGTGCAAAACAATGTTTACATCTGATTGCTTCCAGAAAGGCTTCAGTTACCTGTTTTCCAGACCCACTTTGGTCCTTGCCAAAATAACACTTGAAATAAAATCAGGAACCATAAAAGAGATTACAGTGCAATTGTTTGTGTACAGATTGTTTCGCTCTTCAGTTAGCACGCTTTTATTAGTATGTTACATCTGTGTGCTTTTTCTGTACTCAAGCAAATTGCACTGGAGTGTCAGTAACTAACATTTCTTTTCTCTCAAGGTTCTGAGTTCACTTAGCAGTGTTTCTAAATTGAATCTCCAGTATATTGCATTGCCAAGTGTGGGTTTTCTTTGAGAGTTAAAAACAAGTGGGCTTCCTAATACATGAGAGATTTTTCATTGTACATAAATTTTGTACTGCTTTTGTGCTGTACTTATATGACCTTGTTTAAAAAAATCCCGAAATCAATATGTAATGCCAATGAAAGATTTTGATGAATGAACATATATGCCTGTGTTAGGTAAGGAAATATATATAGTGATTGTACCAACTCATTTTCTTGATGGTACTTGTAAAGAAGCTTACCCTTGGTTTTTGGAAAACTGCAGGTGGGAGGCTTTTGTCAGGGGCTCTCATTAATACTGCTTTGCTGCTGTAAAGGAGCTACTCTCCTATCTCACTGGATTTTTTTTTTCCCTAGGAATCTCATACCATTCTCTGACATTTTCCAGGTATTTCCCTTTAGTCATATAGTATCTCGTTCAAAGATGTGCAGTGTGCTAATCCTTTGCAGTTTGCTGAGGACTCTATGCTGTCAATCTAACAATAGAGAACTAAATAATCCTTCAAAGTCATACCGTTTATCTGTAGGGCCTATATGACAGATTTTAGTAATCCTATTTTTTGTACAAAGACAAAAGATAGGAAGGGAGATGTTAAGCTTGCAGTATTCAGAAGAGTGCTTGCATTGTATGGATTGGGTTATATTTTTACCCACCAAAATATATCAATTAAAACTTTATTATTTGAGTATGTATTGCCTTTTGTGCTCATAAAGGAGCAAGTTACAGCCAAAATAGCTAACATATCTCTTATGTTTATGTATTTAATTTATCTAGTTTAAAATTGAGGCCATAGTGCATTTTCCTTTTAGTATAACACTGTATTTTCAGTGGCTTTTTAAATGCACAGAGTTCAGAAAATTTCTGCTTGGATTAAAACGTACCATGAAACTTGTCTCTCATATGTCTTCAGGCTCTTGATTAACTCATGTCTAAAATTCAGGGTTTCTTGAAAGGTCATTTAAATTTCTCTGGTTATATAGCGATAGCTTGTAGCTTCCTTTTGGTGCATGCGGTTGTCAGGTGAGAATTAGAAAAGCTGGAATGGCAGATCCATAAATCTTTGAGATGTGATAGATTTCTTCATGTGGAAATCAAATGATGGTTGATAAACAGATAATTATGCAAGTGCAGGTGAGAAGAATAGCAACCAATGTCCCAGAAGCAGCCCAAGTTGTGTGGGTTACACTGTTGGATGTAGTGAATTAAAATTCTTGGGAAAGACCTGTCCTGTGCTATTGCTCAGTGTATGTGCCATGTAAATAAGTCCTTGAAAAGTTCTCTTTCTGCGTTGGAAAGATGGGGATGGGAATAGGACCTCTTTTAAGAGCAGTAGTATGCTGGGTTCTTCCTGTGTAGCGTAGGATATTGGAGTGCCGTAGGAATATTCAAAGGTGGTTTCTGTGAAGGATATTAGAAAGTGGAAAATACTGTTGAGTACTTTATCCCAAAAGGCATGGAAATGATACTGGTGACTCTCATTTATTTCCAACTCCTGTCATTGATTTCTTGCTGTAAAAAAGTCCTGTAATCATGATCGCATTTTTAAGCAAAAAAGTCCTTTTTTAAAAAAAGGAATAGGAAGGTTGTCTGCTTTCCTATATGAGTCGTGCCTGTTGCAGGTAGGTCCTTCTGTAGGATGTCTTTTCTTGAGATATGAAAAATAAATTCTAGTAGAAGAAACCTGTGAGACCAACTTGTCTGTCTGGAAGGGCACCTTTACTAATGTCGGGTATTATGTTTGGAGAGTCATTCCTGCTGCTCCCTTCTCTACTTCATTAGGCCTTCAACAAGGAGCTTTGTGCTGACCTTTGGGGGCTGTCCAGGTGGACAAAGGAGCAGGAGCAAATGCCTGGTTGATTGTTATCTGCACTGACTGGTCCTGTTACCAAGCGAGGAACTGCTGGTTTGTTGAAATGTGGGAGTACTGCTAAATTCCTTGGAGAAGAAGGATAAGAGGAGCTTTCAGATGTGAGACAAATATCTCTGACACGTGGCTGTTAAATAATTAATTTTCCCAAAGGGTTTGAAAAGCGCATTTCAAAACACTGACTACTGCAGATCTGTATGTGTGCTAAATCCATTGTACTTGTGAGGCTGGCTTTGTTCCATATGCTGTGTAACTGGGAGAGAAGAAGCTGTTTTGTAGGCAGATTGTGTCAGGATAAAAGACAGAAAAAAGCTGTGAAATTAAATGTTTGAAGTGTGCAGCTGTTTTTTGTTTTTTTTCTGAAGGGAGGGTTGCTCATAACTTGTAGCATGGAGATAGTTTAAAAGGAACAGTGGCTAAATAAATGAACAAAACTTGTTTCCATGTTCTTTCACTCCTCTAGCTCAGAAGGAGCTAGAGAAGGAAGGATCACTTGAAACTTTTCTCAAGAATACATATGCTGACTGCAAATTTCTTGTTCACTTTAAAAAATACTGGATTTTACATTTTGTGGATGTTAGGTTACAAGGAGGGAATCTGTTTTATCAAACTTGAATGATCTGCATGTGTTTTGAGAGGGAAGGCAGTATGGGAATGGGAACTGGAGTGAATCTAGGAAGTGAGGTGGTGTGCCAGAACACATACAGTAACTGGAAGGCTCCTGTGCAAGGCTTGTGCCGAGACCAAATGCTGGTTCAAATACTAGAGACATGCCTTAATTTACTGGTCTTAACCACAGATTTTCAATTCCTATCATAGCCCCTATGAGGAAAGACCACTCTGGCTTTCAGTATGCCATTGCATTAAATCTGATTCTGATCTTGGTTCCTGAAGTAATTTCATCTTGGCTGTGTTACAGGAATGGTGGCTTGGCAATATTAAACTGTTTGTAGTTTATCTTGTTTTGTATGTTTCGTCTCAGAAACCACTGATGACAATGCATCAAAAAGGGTGAATCCCCTTTTTATCAATAGTGTTTTGTTGTCTTAATTTTGTAAAAATATCAAATGGATTTTGTTCAAGGAGCCGAGACACAGCAAGTACCAGAACTATGATTGTGTGATGTCAGCCTTCAAAATTACAGCCATATTGTTTTAATAAACAACGTATTTTTCACTTAATACATTAACCACTTTATGCACATGTATATACAGGTTTTAATTCTATGTTACTAAGCAAGCATTGAAGTGAAATTGCTAAGAAGATCAAAGCACAGATAAAGCTTTAGCTTTGTAGTAGGTGTGATGAGTCTAATCCCTATTTTGTGTAACTCAGCATGGTGTTAACAGTAACTAGACTGGAGACAAAGATTATTTTTATGCCAGTTGAGGATCTGGCCAGCTTAAGTAAATGTCAGTGTATGTTTGAGGGAAATAAGAAATGTGGAGGGAAAAAAATCTGTGCACCATCCATCTTTGATTTGCTTTGTTTTTTAACAGCGTAACATGTTGGCCTCTCTCCTAATCTGTGATTTTTATCACAAAGTTATTAGTAAGTGTTTGGAGGAAGTGATTTGTTACCACTTTAAAGTGAAAGTTTTGTTTGTACTTTAATATTCAAAATGACACACTTATGAAGTGTTCTTTTAGCATATCATTCTGGTCACTGGCTGCCTCTGTGCAGTGCATGCCTTTGAGCAGCTATTAGTGAGCTCCTCTTTCAGCAGCCTGTGTGTGCTCTGTAAAAGAGCACTGCCGTGCATGCCTGCCTGAAGGCTGGTTCTGTGCACTGCATACCCTGCCTTAGCTCTCTACATCCAAGAGGGGAGCAGTGGGCTCTGGCCAGCCCAGGGCTCCCTCTGTCCCCCCTCCCAGGGGTGGCAGATAGCAGGTGAAACCTTCTTTCCTGTCCATATTCCTTGTTGTGTGAGTTTTTTGATAAATGGCCAGCTCTGATTTGCAAAAATGAAATGTATTTAAAAACAGCATTTTGAATCTTGTTTTAGATTTTTTTTCTTTGCTGTTCAGCTATTTTTTATTAGCTAAGAGCAGAGAGAGATTTGCTCTTCAGAATTGGTACTGGGCCCTCAGTAGAAGAAGCTCTACTCTTTATCTTCTAGAGTATGCCTCTTGCATATAGTTCATAAAAGTCTTCCATGTTGAACCTAAGATCTGCTTGCTTGCCCACTGCTTTACTATGTCAAGGAGTGATCTGATATGCTGCAATATTTAGATTTGGAAGACTGTGGGTTGAGTTTTTCTTTGTGGAAGCTTCCATACAAGCTTTTTCCCACAGAGGCAGGCTGTTGGAAAAACCTTAGCATGACAATCTAGCTGCAGCTAGAAGCTTGTCTCACAAGCTTCTCAGTCACACCCTTGGCAATCAGAAAAAAGTTGGAAGGTATAATGCTCACAGCAACCTAGGTGATGAGTGATTTCTGTCCTTCAGCTGAACAAGCTGATGTTTCTTCTATTGCTATTGGAATACATGGCAATTCCACTTGGAGAAAGATTTGAACTAGTAAAAATTACACCATTTTCAAATAACAAGCCCCTAATTAGACAGGACCTCAAGGCTCTTCCTGTCCCTTTTTCTTAGTTCAACTGTGATGCAAGATGTTGCAAAGACATTGAATCAGCAGTATTGATACCAGCAGAGGTTATTGTCTAAGCCTTCAAATACAGTTCAGTAAACTCAAATGCCAAATCGTGTTTATTTGCCCTGTCTTTCTACTTTCCAGCTTTTTAGACGAGACTTTAGAGGAGATCCAAATGGCCTGCACAGAACCACAAACACTTCTGGCACAGTGCCAGCTGGCAGCCTAACAGGTGCAGTCTGCCCTTGATAGGTCTGAGATAGAACAACCAGAACTGATGCTGTTACTGTGCTTCTCTTAATTTTGCATGTCTGAAATCCTGGGAGGAGTGTGGATGGCCATCAAGAAGAGTTGTTTCTAAAAAACTGTTGGTCTTCCTTAGCAAAGAGGAAGTGTCAGCCTGCATGAGTTAAAGCATCAGAGTATTTTGATCCTCAGAAAATGAGTAGTGTGTATGGCCTGGAAGGTGGGAAGCTTCCATTGTTTTGCAAGCTGATAAATGCTGCATCCAAGTCAGTGAGTCACATGGATCCTGCGTGTCTTTCATTCTGAGAAAGTTGAGGCAACAAAGGTGGTAAAGGTAATTCAGAAAGGAACAAAGCTAAATTCAAGTTAAATGACTTGCAATGAGCTGCCTTTATTTTCTTTTTCCCTGGGATTTCCCTACAGTTTTGATCATTTATCATGGGATAATATTTTGGTACCTGGTACACTTTATGTAATATTGTGTCCCCTTGTTAAATCTTGAAAAGTTTCCCTTTTTGTTTTCTGTGGTGCCAGAAATACTCATGATAAAGTTGAAAAATATCAGTAGTGCAAATGCATATGATTTTATGACACTTCTCTGCTCCTGACATGTGTGTGACTTGTTTGCATGACAGGTCTTTATTTTACTACTGCTATGACAAGTCAGATTATGCCTTTTAAAAGAAGCAATAACTGTTTCTCCTGTAGCGACTTGAAGTGGTGTGTTTGGCTGCTACTCTTCATAATTTGCAAAACGCTGAATAGGAAAATGTCTTGGGTTACCAGAGAAGCACAGCCTGCCTTTTGTAACTTCAGTGGTTGTCTTTCTGGAAAGTGAATAGATGAGGGTAAACTTGGAGCCTGTTGATGATGCCAGGTTTCCATGTACCATATCAGCTAAACCTCTGTTTTCTAGGAAGATTATTCAACACAAATAGTTCTAAGAATACAGCACTGGTGCTTGCAACAGATAGGAAAAAGCAAAAAGCTTATTACCTCTGTGCAGAATTTTTGCAGTGTTATACTGAGTCCCTGAGCAGGAAGAAAAGTATTGGTTTTTTTTTGTGGATGCCCTTTCAGTTTGAGCAGCGAGAGGTTAGACAAGCAAATGATGCATTTGCATCCTCACCTGCTGGAGCACATGATCTGCAGGCTGTCTGAGCAGGTTGCGATGTTCCAGCAGTGGATTCGTTTTCTAAAAGCTTTGAGAAAGGAGAAATGCAAGCACAATCAAGCTGAATGTGAATTGAGAGGCACTAGTGTCCTTATGTGTGGTGTAATATTGTTGTATACTTTGGGTGTGTGTGTTTCTTAACAGAATGTGCACTTCCCGATGTGTATTGCATTCTTTGGTGAGAGAAAGTGGGGATTTCTGTATATTTGTATATTTGGATAACGTCATCTTGAAGGGTTACAAACTGCATCCAGTCCAAAAATCACAGCCTAATACTTGATAGGTATATCTGATCTGTAGTAGTTTATTTTTAATTCATGAAAGCCATTTGTTTGATTTGTAGCTTCTGACCTTATTGTCCCCCTAGAGAACATTTTGTGAAAGTCACTGATAGGGATTAAGAAGCTAAAATAAGCACTGGGACATAGTTCTTGTCTCTCAAGACCTCACGTGATGAGATGCTGTAAGATTACAGGCAGAGAGGGAACTCATAGAATGCAAGTGAAAAATGAGTAATGGTTTTGTTCTGAACAGTGTTCTCAGGGATAGAGGTTCCGTGGTTATTCACCATTAACTCTGATGATATAATACAGTTAGTCCGTCAGATTTTTCTTCCATTATTGAAATTCAGATGGAATATTTTGTGCATAAGAAGACTGAGTAGAAGTTATATGACTTGAGTCTAAAAATGAATAGTTCGTACCATATTATATGGTAATATGTAGATATTTCTCCTGAGTGCACCAGTTACCTGAAATCAAAAGCCAAATTTAAATATTACTGGAAAAGTACAGAAACCTTAGAAGCCATTATCCCTGGTTTTCTTGTTCTGCCATTCTGCAGACACCATACTGCTTCTTTTTGTGTGTTTACACCTCTGTGAAATGTAATTCTTGATAACTAGAGGCTTTATTTAAAAACACTGCAGATTTTCTTAGGATTTAATTTATCTTTTGTTCAGTTTCCTAATTCACTTTTCTTCCAATTTGTGCTGGAAATTGCTTTTTTTGGCAACTCACAGTTTTTTGTATCACCAGTCAATTTTCTGAGGGATAAAATAATGTCTCTTCTTATCAGTAGCTGAAAATGCAGGTTAAACATGTTGATGACGTGGATTTAGAGCAGCAGAAATAATGAGATTTTCTCTCTTGTTATGAAATGCTTTCTTTCTAAAGCCCAAATTTTTGATTTTTGATTTGAAACTGTGGAGGATAAACTTACTATATATAGAAATTAAGGTTATTGCAAGAATACATGCAAGAAGGAGAAAAACTTTGTGAGAACAGGTATTCTTACTAAATATGTGACTTAAACATGATTCTCTTGAATCAAATAACTTCCCTAATGCATATGGCAAAACAAACACAGTCTCATGAGTGTGTGTGCTTTTGTTCCGAATGAAAGCATGAGACCTGAGTATGGACAGTGCTGATCGCCCTATAATTGGCATGTTAATGACTCATGTCAAATAAGTCAATTGTGATTGAATAAATACAAGACTGACATCTATTAGCTTGGTTCATGTTTGCTTATTTGGATGCTCGAATTTTGAGGTCCTGGCCTGCTGGAAGGTGAGAACTCCTTTGGGAAAGGTTTCTGTCTGATACTGCCCTGCTTAAACAGAAGCCTTTGCTCATTGCTGCAAGATACTGTCATTGCAGGCGGTGGTAGGAAAGTGTTTCTCAGGCTGCTGTGAGTTTCTCAAGCAGTGATGGAAGAGAGGAGAGAGGTCTGTAAGGCAGTCTCTTTGGAAAATCTCGCTTTTTTCCCTATTTACAGAAAATAGGACTAGAAAGGAGTTCCCAAACCATTAAATTTCTAGCAGTGGTATGATGTAGCCTTTTTAAGATGATTCTTACTCAATTTACAAAGCTGCTAAGGATTTTTTTCTGACAAAGTAATCAGAAGAATCTTCAGAATATTGGATGCCTATATTTTCAGTCACTTTAGACATGGATGTTCTTGTGCAAGTGATATTTAGCTTAAATTGTTCTTCTGTGCTGTTAACTTTCCTCATCCATAAGCCATATCCGTGGGGAGCCCATCCAGTCCCCTTCTAGCATTTGTTTGAAAGTTCCAGTGAGCCAAACTTTTCTACTTTCAGGTCATCCCGATAGCCCTGGTCTGCATCTGCTTTGTTTCAGTGTTTCCTTCCTGAGCATGGATGTCTGGGACTGGTGTGATGGCCCAGAGATTCTCTCAGTGCAATGCATGATTCCCTCCTCTCCAGGAAGAAACATCCTAATGCCATCTTTTTCCTTCTTAGGACTGCCTAGTATGAATGGAGCAGCAATGTTCAGTGGCAAAGTAATTTTCCCAGATAATTCTCTTCTGTGTCATTTCCAAATTATGAGGCTCTATTTTTATTAGTTCTGCAAGATATGATCCAATGATGTGTCCCATCAAAATTAATTCCATTTATGTTACCTTACCTCTCAAGGTCATCTGATTCTTAAACTCTGTTCTGACTTTGTATCATCCACAAACTTTATTAATAGGAATTTCTTTCATTGTACTGTGTGAATGGCTTAATGTTGCCTGGAAGTGTCAGATTTGAAGTCCCTTTTTTTCCCTGTCCTTCCTGGTATCAGCAAAATACTTGAAAAGAAATTGTAGAAATTTGAATACCTGATGGGAAGTACTTGTTCATTTATTTGGTGTTTTATGAGACCAGATTGTATAACCACTCTGTAATTACTATATTTGATCTTTTGATTCTATAATTTTAAGATGGCACTTACTTAAGCTTAATGTAGGTCACCCTGCTTTCACTTAATCTTCTGTTTTGGGATTTAGACAGCAATATTCCACCCTAACCATACAAATGAGAACTGGAGTAACATCATATGTACTGCTTGGTGCATTGCTTCATTGCTTCAACAGCTTTATCAGTGGGACACAGAAGTTAGCCCAGGGTTAAGGCATGATGTGGGGTCAGACTTGAAGGCATGACAGGAGAGGGATGTGTGATGGTGGTGTTTTGATTTGTCCCAGGTCAGTCTGTGGGCCAGAATATGAAAGTTGTTTCATTCTCTCTTTAGAAGGTTCTTGGTTTGTAAGCCCAAACTAATCAGATAAGGGCTATCAAATGCTGCATTACTGGTCACTGCAGAACACTTAATACCTTATTTTAAGTTTTCTCACCTACTCTTTTCAAGTTTCTTCTCTTAGCACTCATTTCTCCTGCCTGTCTGTGCTTATACAGTTGGATGTACTAGGCTTCATCATTTGTGTACCTTAAATACTGAATAATTTAATAAAAAACATAATCTAATATTCATGGAAACCTGACACCAGCTACTGCTCACTGAGATAAGATGCTTCCTTCTACTAAGGACAGAGCAAAAATTTTCGTTATATTTCATATGTGTATTTCTTATTCAGAAAATCTGCTTCATAGTGCAGACCCCACAGCAGTTGTGACATAACCACTCTGAGTGTAACTCACCAGAGTTCCTTCTGCATCCTAACAAGCCCCCTCAGCAGAATGTATTGTTGATGTGCATGTGTCATGGGGTGACACTGTCCAGGTGCCAAGCACCCACCAAAGCCTCTCACTCACTTCCCCTGTAGCTGGACAGAGGAGAGAAAATTGAACGAAGTGTTCATGAGTTAAGTACTGAGAGAGATATCACTCATTAAATATCGTCACAGGCAAAACAGGCTCAACTTAGAGATATGAAGTGAATTTATTACTAATAAAATCAAAGCAGGATAATGAGAAGTGAAATAAGCCCTTAAAACCACTTTCTCCCAGCCCTCCCTCCTTCCCAGCTCTGCCTCCTACCCCAGTGGCACAAGGAGACAGGGAATGGGGGTTATGGTCAGTTTACCACCTGTGGTTTCTCCTGCTGATCAGGGAGAGAAGTTGTTCCCCCGCTGCACCGTGGGGTCCCTCCCACAGGAGACAGTTCTCCAATGTGAGTCCATCCCACAGGCAGACAGTCCTCCCAAAACTGCTGCAGCATGGGTCACTCTTCCATGGGATGCAGTCCTTCAGGGTCAGGCTGCACCAGCACGGGGGCAGGGCCCCTCTCTCCATGAGTCTCCCATGGAGTCACAACCTCCTCTCAGGCATCCACCTGCTGCAGTGTGGGGCTCCTCCACAGGCTGTGTGTGTGGAGGGAATTACGTGTGAGAAGTGCTGTTTGTTAGACATCAGACAGTACTGTGGCAGACACTGTCCTCATAGTTAACCAGAGGCTGTAGCATATCTGGTCTTTACTATTTGGGATGATGTTGTCTGGCGGAGCACAGCTGGGAGACAGTTAAGGAAAATGGATAATGTAAATGATTTGTAATGATAAGTACTATTTTTATTAGACCAGTTGTGACATACCTGAAAAACTGGAAAGGATTTGCATGCAGAAAACTGTCCTCAAGTTTTAAAAGAGAAATTGCAATATTCAGAATAAATTCAGAATAAATTGATGGTTAATTTATCTATTTCCCCATTTAGCCTGTCAGAGGAAGGAGGAATGGTATGTATGTATATAGGGAGAGTAGGGATACAGAACAGACAGTGACAAAATTGTCTGTGGAATACTGTGTGGGAGGCACACAGGCATCATGGAGGTGACATAAACAATAGCTTCATAATAATCCTTTCCAGCTATCTTCTGACTGGTTTTAGAGTATTATAGATTAGGCTGTCTTTGAGAGGAAGCAGAAGTTACTCATATGAATCCACCAACTAGGAAAACATGTATGTGTGCTCAGGACAGATACATGTTGTTTCTTCTTCTCAATTAACTTTCTGCTGTAAAAGGGTCAGTCACTTCTTCCCACAAGCTTCTCAGGATCACCTGCTAGCTGGGGTTGGTAGCTTTAGCCTTCCTTTTAGGCTGTCATCTCCTATCTCTTCTACTGATAACTAATTCCCATGAAGGAGTGAGTGTTGAGGTCTCCGTAATAAACCTACTGGTCCTAAGGTACCATTCGTAACAGTGAATGGTTTATTCAAATAGCTTGGAAGGAAGAGTATTTCTTAAAGATATGCAGGCTTGAAATAATAAAACCTACAAGTAGGCCAAGGATGCATAAATTAAAAAATATTTTTGGGGGGTGTGTGTGTATGTGTACAGGAAACTGCTGAAAAGAAAGCATTGGAACGAGACTGGTGTTCCTTCTGCACAGTGACTTGCAGTGAATGAACTGTAACCATTTGTTCTTTGCTAAGCAGTTCCTCTGTGGTGCTGCTTCTGCACAGAGCAGAAAAAGCCAGTGGTGTTTCGGACAACAAGAAACCACATCCGGAAGAGATGCAACTGCCTGATTTTGTGCCCATACAAAGCAAATGTTGGTATCATAGGAACTTGCCAAGCAGTGTGTTTTCTTTCACTGTTTGTTGTACTAACTCCTTTGATCAGCACATGCTATACTGTCCTCAGTCATTTGTGGCAAATGCAGCACATTGCCTGTGTTGGAGTATATGATTGTTGAAGAAAAGTACATTAAAATAATTTCTTGCAAGCAAATGCTGAAATGAACGTGACTTGGAACCTGAATATATGAAGGGGCTGTGCTGTGCTTATCTTTCTCCTCACAAGCACATGCAGTAGCTTACAGCGATGAGTGAGGAATTAAAAGAAACCGTTTCTTCCTTCCTCTCTGTTGGTGATTTCTGTCGTTAAAAGCACAGCCATGTAATTAGTTAAAGTGTTATTCAAGGGAGTTGCCTTTAGGATCTTCCATGGGGAATGGGGCAAAAAACTGCAAAACCAGACCTGAAGGCAAGAGAGAAGAGTTTTTCTTGTTTGCTTTTCTTTTTAAATTTGATTACTCATAACCCCTCCCTGCCATCAGCCAGCACTTTTGCTGCAAGACAGCTTTAAGGGAGGGGAAAACAAGTCCAAAGATACCAGTGGTTTTGCCACCAGCTGCGGTAAATGGTGGGGGTAGGGAATGGGGCGTGGTGGTGATGTTAAGGAAAGAGAGGGCTGGATTTTAGTCTTCTGTTTACACCCACAAAATCACAGAAAACCACAGAATTACAGAAAACCAGTCATCCTAAGCATTTTCCCAACGGTTGAAGACCAGGATCTCTGTCTTGAAGTGAACCAGATTACTCCATTATACCTCATTGGTGCAAGACCTGCAGGGAAGAATCTGAAGCTGGAAAGCTGATGCCTTGTCTGTCTGGGCTCCCTGAACGACCTCCCACTGATCTTGGGGAAGGGGGAGAGACATTGCTTGACTTTCCATCTGAAGGGGTTTTATCCCTCAAGAATTAGTTTTTGTTCCCCCTCACAGGAAAGGTGGTTTTTTATAATAAGAAGTTACTTTAAAAATTTTTCCTGTAGACATGTAGCAGTATTCCAGCTCTGAGCTCTAGTTTCATGTACTAATCAATGCAAGCAGAATCCTGCCTTCAAGGTTCCCTCATAATTACTTGCAACTCCTGCAGAGAAGAAGGAAGTAGAGACCAGAAATAAATGCCTGGTGAGGTTAGACAGCAGAGTGAAACACTAGAATAGCCTGTGTAAGGAATACTTGGAAGTATTTTGAAAACCTCTTAGGCAGCTTTGCAGTTAATGTAGTAGGTGTTATTCAGGGGTTTAACCCTGTCTGTGATACACAAAGGGCTTCAGAGTAGTCTAGGGAAGATATAGACTTGCTTTTCTTAGTTAGCTGTAGACTTCATTCTATGAAAAACGCTTAGGAAGTGCACCTAATAGGTGTAGTCTGAAAATCTGCAAACGTAGTAAATTATTGCAAGTCATTCTTCCACAGACAGGCATGGGCTCTAGACTATACTATCTGACAGTCTTGTCTTTAGCCTTATTTTTTCATTTTTTAAAATGCTTTCCCCAGTCTTCTATGCATTGCAGTCATTCATCACGCAGCCATTCACCCTGTCTGCACTTTGTAATGGTGGTCACAGCTTGCCCACTTGGCTTGCTTTTATTTGTATTGGGGAGTTTGTTGTGCTTTTACCATATATTCCCATAAGAATTTCCTGAGTTCTTTATCTTGGTGTTGCCTTGATACAGAGATTAAAGAAAACAAAGAGATTAAAGGAAATGAAGAATGTCATGGAGGGAAACAGTTCTATAGCTCTTGAAATAAAGTTATGCACGTACTTGAGATCTTCAAATTATTGTAGTTATTGAGTTTATACAGAATTATGCTTTTAATGGCACTTTAAAATAGGTAATTTATAGTTAATCTTGTAAGCAAATGTTTCCATGGTTTATCACATAATCACAGGAATGGATAAGGTTGGAAGGAACCACAGTAGGTCATCTGGTCCTTATCAAGAATAGTTAGCTAAAGGAATTACTAACACCTTCTACAGAAGAACAGTGTTAACTATCTTAATGACTCATTCTTGCAAAACTTTGAGGTGGAAGTCTTAATAAACTCTGTGTGTTTACCTTCTTCCTTTGAAGTTATTTTTCATATAATGACTTACAGTTCAGCTGTGCCTTGGAGGTTTTTTCCATTTACTTGTTCTAGAAGTGCAGGCATTGAAGCAGGTCAGATTTGTGCAGTGAAGGGCTAGGAAATGGTATACTCTTGCAGGAGGTAGGGATATTATTTGAAGGAGGATGAGTGGGTTTTTTTTTATTTCAGAAAGATAAAAAACCCTCAAAATTCCTAAGCACATAGGGTATCCGTATTAGGTTTTGAAGTCATGATTTCTCTCTGCTATCAGCTTCTTCTGAAGCTAGTTGTAGTGCACTGCAACGACTCTGCCTTCAAAGCAGGGAGTGGAGATTTCAAGTTCCTTTGTTTTTTCTCCTTCTTTTGCCTTAATTATTAGAACATGTCACTGGAGGAATTGCTTTGAAAGGTAGGAACCCTCATGTGCTTGAATATGTATTTATCAGCTCAGTTGTGGTGTTGAAACTCCAAAACCTCATCACAGGGGGTGTGGAGAAGCCTTAAGAATCTTGGACCAGCCCTGTTTGGGAGCAAAAGAATCTTTTTCTTCCCAGTATGCAGTTGATTTGTGCTTATACAGTACAGTTGGTGTACAAATGAGGAAACTTCCTCTGATCATCTCTGTACTGTGAAGGAGGAAGAGAGTGTGAATGAGTGACCTTGTGTGGCTGAGCTACCACAGCAAGTTGCTGGGTAATAAATTTCTGTGGGAGGCTGTGGAAGTAAGCTGGTGACACGATGCGAGAGTAGCACAAACTGACACTACTTATCATTGCTTGAGATCCACAAGGAGAAAGGAGGCTAGGAAGAAGGGCAAAGAATGAATAGGGAAGATGAGGGAAAGAAATACATTAAGGAATTAGAGGCTAGCAGATGGTATTTACTGTACTTAAATACAGTGGTGCTCAGTGCCTGCTTTGTGTTTCTGCAGCAACTGCCTGAGCACATCAGTGACAAATGTGAGGTGAGGAATTGGGACCTATTTCTGCAGTATTTATTCAAACAAAAATCCTGCTTATGTGAAGCCTGAAAAATCAAAGCATATTTAGAAATATTTTAGCCTGTGCTTTTTTGGAATATATTTGAAACTGAATATATAAAACTGAAGAGCTCTATGCATGTGGCACACCTGTATAGTGAGATTCATGATATGTTATTCATTTTGTTCAAAGTCCTTAAGAAAAGACAAAATAAAAAATCCATACTTGAAGTGAGATGACTTTTCTCAGGTAAAGTTGGCTCTTCTTTTAAGAGAGCCTTACCATTGTCATCTCTGCCTTTTTGTTTGTTTGTTTTTAGGGAATAGATTTATTGGCAGTAGGAGTTAAAAAGAGGAAAAGTCATGTGGCAGTCATTTTTTCTCTTAGTTGGATTCCTAGTTAAGCAAATGATCTAATCCTGGCACGACTTTCCTTTCTTTTCTGTGGTTGTGTTCTGCCCTAAGATATGACTGTAAATTCCATAGATGTTTGCAAATTTGTGTGGGATGGTTTTTTTCCCCCAGTTATTACTTAATTTTGTGGTGTTTTGGGGAGTGGAGGGCTTTTATTTCCAGTATAAATCTAACAGAAAGCTACACCCTTAGAAAGATATAACAGAGTGTGTTTCACAAGGCAGCTCTTTGCGGGAAAAGTCTTCAAGGTATGTGCTTCTGTATCTTCACAGCTGCTGCACTGAGTTGTGAACATTTTTGGCTTTCACTGAAAAATTCGTTTGCAATCAGTGAAATCTGCCATTCCCCGTTTCGGTCTCCCTCCACATCTCAGGCTATTATTTGATGCGTGCACTGAGTAATATGTACTCCTGCTGCAGGAGTAGTCACCTTCCCTGATTAGAAATAAGCAAGTGGACTGACAAGTCAGTCATTTATCTCTATCATAAACATGCTTTTATCATATTAAGGTAATCTTATCTGAATAGAGATTGTCTATTAGCCTGGCTGTAACAATGTCAGATAGACTTCATTCATTAATGCCTGTTCTTCAGTATACAATACAATGTCATCCAAGAGCTTCAGGCAGGTAATTTTACTCATGATGACTGAAAATGTACACTTGTTCCTGGCTGATTTGTTTTCTGTTACTAGTTGTGACCAGTAGGGGACCAAAATGGAAAGGAATTCAAATATGTTTCAAAGGCTGGCCGGGTTTTGATTTTCTCTGAGGGGAATAAGCATTTTTGGTGCCTTCAGGCTAGTCATAAGCCAGGAGAGCATCTTGGATGTCTTGTCCTTCCAGCAGAGGCATTCATGTGGCACAGCTCTGCTCTGAGAGGGAGATGTGTTTCACTTAACAAGGAATAACCCCTTGCATTAGACCTTTGGTTTGGTTCAGAACTTTCATGACAGCTGTGACAGGAAACAAACATGTCCTTAACTTCTATTCAGTGTCAGACAGACAGCTTTCATTTAGTCCTATGGTACCCCCAGCCCAAGACATGGGTTGCTTGAGGAGAGCCATTGCTTTTAGATTTTCTTTTTCCATCTTCGTGGAGATAGAGCTCTCTGAGCTTCTCGGCTTTACTGACTCACCTCAACTTCCTGTGCCCCAGACCAGAGTGATTTCACTAAATAAAGGTTTGATTCACAAGTCTCGTGGTCAGACTTAAAGTTCCAAACAAAACAAATACAAAGCCTACAATACAAGCCTGTGCTTGATAATGGGATAAGCAAATAGGAAATGAAAGGCATATGATAGTCACTAGGATACTGCTGAGAAACCACTTCCCAGCTTGCAAAGATAGCTATGTTTTAAACAGCCTGCATACGTGTTCTTCATTACAGCCCTTTCTTTGCCACATGCCATTAAGGTAACTTATGTTTTCAGCATGTTACTGATTTGTTGTTTTGCATGTCCTGTGTACATTCACCTGTTTCTTGGTTTTTTTTCAGAGATGGTGATGTTGCTGGAATGGTGGTCAGGCACCGATTGCACCCTTTACACTGACCCAAGGAGTTACCACAAGTATGGGAAGGAGAATGCCATCGTAATCCTTAATCACAACTTTGAAATTGACTTTCTCTGTGGTTGGAACTTCTGTGAGAGATTTGGGGTCTTGGGGGTGAGTTACTTAGTATTTAAAATAAATCTCCTTGGATGTAAAAAAATGCCCAGAGTAAGTTAATTGTGGTTTTGAATTAACAGATACGTGCTCAAATTTCACCCAGCTGCTGTCCAGAATTAGAGGTGAACCTAAAGCAGTGCAGTGCAAGTATGTGGAGACAGACTGGCTCGGTAAACCACAGAAATTTTAAAAACATTGCAGTTAAAGCTGATGAAGGTGATATTTTCCTAACCTGTGGAGATCATTACAGTTATTACTCTCAGTGTACTTACGAAGTAACTATTGCAGTTCATTGTGCTGCAGAAAGATGAGCTATCCTATGATTCTTTCCCACTAAATTACAGAATTTGTTTGCTTTTTCCAGTGTAGTCTTACAAATCCACAGCTAGAGTTTGAATGATGTAGCCTGCCTCTCTCAGAGTGAAAGAGCAGCCATCTTAAGTGAAAGCAGTGACCAGCTAAAAGCTAGTAAGAGATGGGGGAGGAATGAGTTATTCATGGTTGAGTATACTGCTACATTAAGCTAGGAATTCATATGCATTGGTTTTCAGGGTTGCTTTTTGGTTTCTGCTGTCAGATAATGGGGATAATTCAAGCCCCCACCTAAATCAGCCTGACTTCATTCTGTGGTGGTGATGATACTGTCTGTCTATAAAAGATTTAGATAAGGGTTCCTCCCTCATGAGAAAGACTAATGGCTCATTTTGGCAGTCTTTTACAACATCCTTCTAGCTTTGGTACTGACCACTGTCAGAAGTCCTGACCTTGGATTGTGTGAACCTCTGATTTTTTTGTGGCCTTCCCTTTGGACTCTTTGCATTTTCTGGACATTTAGGTACCACTCCAGTCCCTTTCAAATTACAATAGTGGCAGTCTGCTTAGCTAAAACATAAAAAAGGGGCCTTAAAAGTGGAGGAAAGTGGACCTAAGCATTATAGGCTCTTTGTGTAACCAAAATGGCTGTTGGCTTCTGAATAACACTTCTACCATACTGCCTAGGACATGAGGGCAGAGCTAGAGGATGGCATGGAACAGTAGGAGATACAGGGAAACCTATTCATAGCAGGCAGATGTAAGTGCAAAAAACAGTGGTGCTGTAGTATAGTCTGTCTAATTTTGTAAGCCAAATAGCCTCAGTTCTTTAGATAAAGCTGTGTTTTCAAGGGTTGCATACTTCTTCAGAAAACACCAGAGTAGAAAATGGAAGAATTGTTTCTGTTCAAAGTAATGGGTGCCTACAAGGTCAAAATTACTTTGTTTTACATTGTTGCTGTGTGGTTGGATTGAATCTCACTAGCTGCAAAGTTTTTTTATAGTTTTCTGAGTTAAATCAGGATTCTGTTTTAGTTTTTTGTTGTTCCCTACACGTAAGGAAACCATGACATAGAAGCAACTGTTGTAATTACTATGCTGCACTAACTGAAAATATTTTTTCCTTTTTTTTGGCTGCTTGCATTTATTACTCAGTTTGCATTTGTGCTGATCTTAGGATTATTTTAGAAACTGATTATGTTGGTTGTTTCTTCACTTTTTTCCATTTTTTAACAATAAAAAAACCCCAAACAGACAACCTGAAAACCGACACAAAACTATTTCAGTCCTGAGTAACATACTGTGGTTTTTCTTCCCAGAAACTGTTCCTGGAAGAAATAGTTTCCACTGCTCTCATTTGCATAGATATCTTTACTTAACAAAGCAGTGCATTTCCTTCTTGGGGCAACAAGCCGAAGTTCATCTTAAGCCACGTTAAAAAAACCATAAAGAATGGAAAATGCCAAACAGTCATTTTCCTGATTGGATTGTCTGTATTGGTGTACTGGTACTTGTCTTGGGCCAATGCAAGGGTAGGTGATTGTGCAGTGATGAGGAGTGTAGGTTGTAGGTTGGTTTGATTTGTGCTGCCTTATGTGAGTTTCCTCTATGCAAAGTTCAGGGCATGGTGTGGCAGCACAGTTTGGAATGTAAGAACTATTGCGTTGAGGGCTGATGTTCAAGAAAAAAGTCACAGGGAAGAGGCAAATGTACAGAGAGCTTTCTAAGGTGTCACAGCCTCCAGTGTTTTGTAGCTCAGGGACTTTGTGAGCCAGTGGGTGTTTATATTTAATGCTGTTTAATTGTCTACTCTGTGAAGTTTCTCTGCAAACTTTGGGTATCAGCCAACACCTTACTCAGCTGATCTCATGTCCACTGCTTGCTGGAAAGGAAATCTTGGATATACAGTCTCCTGTATCTATTATGATGTTGTGTGCTCTGTTTTGCAATGTTTTAGATACCCTTTCTATCTCTTTTCTGCCTTAACTAATCCAGCAAAGAAAGGAGAGATGACTGAGGATGATGAAGAGGGAGAAGGTGAAGATAGCTTAGAGCCAAAGGAGTTGGAACTGGCTGTGCGTGGCTGCAGCAGGCAGATGGAATGGCTTTGTTGTGACATTCAGCTGTGCCCTGCAGCTCTGGCAGACAGCAGTGGCAGACACTCTTAGGAGTGTCACAAGTGTATGTTCAAACTCTCAGTATTTTACAGCTTGAACATTTTTTTAATGAAGCCATTAAATGTTGTAATTTTTTGCTTAGTTGTCATGGTTTAACCATCCAGGCAGCTAAACACCCACACAGCTAAACACCACTTGCTTACTCCCTGCTCCCCATGGGATGGGGAGAAAATTGAGGGAAGGCAAAATTTGGGGGTTGTGATAGAGTTTAATAGGAGAGAAAAGGAAGGGGCAAAATAATGATAATGATGATAGTGGTAAAAGAATCAGAATGTATAAAACAAATGATCCACAATGGAGTTGTTCACCACAGTCCTGTTCCTGAGCAGCAGCCCTCAGCCATCTTTCCCCCTTGTTCATATAGTGGGCACAACATCATATGGTATGGAATATCCCTTTGGCTAGTTTCAGTCAGCTGTCCTCCTGTGTCTCTTCCCAGGTCCTAGTGTCCACCAGTCACTCTGGCAGAGTGGTGAGAAGCCAAAGACTCCTTGATGTAGAGTAAACACTGCTTAGCAACAACTAAAACATCCATGTGTTACCAACATTATTCTCATCCTAAATACAAAACACGGCTACCGGGAAGAAAATTAGTTCTATTCCAGCTGAAATCCAGAGATTGTTTTTGTTTATTTGAAAACAATATTAAACATCCTTAAACGTGTCTTGCCTCTTTGGTTCCTAAAAACAAAAAACAGTCATTCCCTTTTGAAAACTGCCCTTCCTGGTCTTAGTTGAAACATTCAATCTTTGCATTTGTCTGCTCCTTCTTTTGTCTCTCTTCTCCTGGACTGGCTTTTTCCTTATAGCCAAATTACCATAATCTCTGCAGGTTTATAAAGCTCTATCAGGCTGAGTTTGATTTATCGGTGTTGGTTTAGGGGGGGGTTTTTTGCTGTTTCTGGGAGATGGAGTGGCAGAGTCTCTTGTCTGTTTTTAGGTTTGTGAACCTTAGTGTTCTTCTAAGGACTGAGATCTTGCACTTGTGTGGCATGAGGTTCTCTGCTTTCATGAAGGTTTTCTACTGGCTCTGGAAGAAAATTCAGCAAAAAGAACAAAATAAAGTGCAAAGAATTTGGAGAAGAGGATTTGGAAAAGAATGACAGTTCTAACATTTATTTTGCTTTTAGGTTTTTTTCATTAGTATGATACTTTTTTGGAGCACCCCTTGAAAAGACAAGGAAGCACTGAGTTGACAGCACTGAGTAAGAGCCAGAGATCTGTTCATTTGTAGTGGAGAAGGAGAAAATCAGGTGAAGAAGCAGTGCTATCTATGCTCGCTTTTACTCTTTCAAGTTACTGTAGCTACTGAGAATCTTGCTAGCTGTAACTGGATTCTGTGCAGCTGGAATTATGGATGTTTAACTGTGCAGCACCAAAACTTAGATGATTTTGTCAGTTGTTGAAAAATATAAGAAGGAAGCAAACTTCACGAAAACTAAAAGTCATCAGGGATTTCGGGAAAACCTGCATTCAGCCCAAACTATCAGTCACTTACCTCTATATTCCACTTGTGGGGTTTTTATGAAGGGTTCTTCCTGTTCTGTTTTTAGTCCTTGACACTGATCAGCCACCCATACCCACATCCTTGTGCTGCCAGACCTGTGTTGTGTGCAGGAGGGAGGGCATATTGGGTTCCTTGATGTTAAGTCAGCATCATGCAGGTAGCATGGATGTCCGTGGGGACAGCTGAATCCTGCCTCCTGCTGCCACAGAGGATGTGTGGATTGTGTTGTGGATGCTCTGTTTTTCCAGCCCATGCTGGTGCCATGGCTGGGTGGGATGCTGACTCAGGTGTCGGTGTGTTGCTCTGTTGTGTAAATAGAAATGTGGTCTTGGTGACAGGTCCCTGCTCTCTTCTGTGTCCTTCCCTTTTCCTGTCTGTGGCATTCCAGTCCTAGGATTTACCTTATTAGTGGGGACACTAGCCACTATGTCCCCATTCAAATGCATTAGTAGTGTTTCGTTTCTTCAAGTTGTATTGCTAAACATCCTGTTGAAAAAAGACCAGAACTTCAAATCAGGACATGGGCAAGTTCTGAGGAGGGAGGTGTTATTCAGGATTCTTATCAAAAGCACTTTAATATGCTCCTTGCCTTGATTCACTGCTTTGTTGTTTGATCTGATGAAGTAGCAATACAATCACTTTTCTAGTAATTTTGATAACCATTTGTCTGAGATGAAGACATTAATATTGGCAAAACCTGCCTGTGCGTTAAAGCTAAACTGGATGGTTTTAAACTTAACTATCTGTTCCATATGTCAGGAAACTTAATTTTGTTTAAGAGTTGCTTATGTTGAAGTTTGCTTTTGGAAAAATCTGAGTGTGGCCTTAAATATAGGTGTGAGAAGATATTTCTTTATGTTATTATATGGACTAATAGGTGTGTGAGCACAGTACTTTGTGCATTTTAATATATTAATAGATTTTTAAACTAGATTTGAAGTGGTAAAGGGACAAAATCGGGCTTGCTAGAGATAAGTCTGGGGGTGGCATGCCGATGCTTGTGGGGTGGTGTGCTAGCGAGGTTCTTTGTTCTGATGTCTCCAAGGAGGTAGAGGATGGATGTCAGAGCAGCAGCAAAAGCAGGAGGGTTGTTGATGTTGATGTATGGAACCATGGAAGTGCCTGTAATGGTCACATAGGAATTGGAACTTCTCTCTGCAAAAAGTGGTGCCAGGATCAAGAGCCCAACTGAAGTGCATCTGCACCAATGCACATGGTATAGGTAATAAACAGGAGTTGGAAGCCATTGTGCAGCTCAAAAACAAGGATATAATTGCAGTCACAAAAACACAGTGGGATGACTTGCACAGCTGCAGTGCTGCAGAGGATGGCTTTAAGGTCTTCAGAAGAAAGAGGCAAGGAAGGAGAGGTGGTGGGATAGCCCTGTATGTTAGGGAGTGTTTTGATTGTCTGGAACTGGACAGTGGTGATGAAAAGTCAAGTGTTTATGGGTGAGAATCGGGGTAAGTAAGCAAGGCAGATATCTTGGTAGGAGTCTTTTACAGACCACCCATCCTATGATGAAGAGGGTGAAGAAATATTTTATAAGCACCTGGGAGAAGTCTCACAATCAGTAATCCTTGTTCTTTTGGGGGACTACAGCTTACCAGATGTGTGTTGGAAATACAGCACAGCAGAGAGGAAGCAGTCTTGGAGGTTCCTGGTGTGTGTGCAAGATAACCTCCTGATAGAGCTGGTGAAAGAGCCATCTGGGGAAGGTGTCCCCCTGGACCAGCTGCTGTGGTCTGGACACGTGCATGCTTCTGGGTAAAAAAACTGGCTGCCCAGAGAGTGGTGGTGAATGGAATTAAATCCACTTGGCAGCAGATCACAAGTGGTATTCCCCAGGATTCAGTTTCAGGGCCAGTCCTGCGTAATATCTTTATCAGTGATCTGGACTAGGAGGTCAAGGGCACCCTCTGTCAGTTTGCCCGTGGGAGTGTCGGTCTGCTATAGGGCAGGAAGGCTCTGCAGAGGGATCTGGACAGGCTGGATTGTTGGACCAAGGCAAATTGTATGAGGTTCATCAAGATCAGGTGCCAGGTCCTGCACTTGGGTCACAACAATCCCATGTAGTGCTACAGGCAGAGTGGCTGGAGAACTGCCTGGTGGTAGAAGATCTGGAGGTGCTGGTTGACAGCCACTTACCATAATCCAGAGTGTGCTCAGGTGGCCAGGAAGGCCAATGGCAACCTGGCCTGTATCAGCAATAGTGTGGCCAGCAGGACCAGGGCAGGGATTGTCCTTCTGTACTTGGTACTGCTAAGGCCACACCCCAAGTGCTGTGTCCAGTTTTGGGCCCCTCACTGCAAGGACATTGAGGTGCTGGAGAGTGGCCAGAGAAGGGTCTGGAGCTCAAGTCCTGTGAGGAATGGCTGAGGGAGCTGGGGGTGTTTAGCCTGGAGTAAAGTGTTATGTTACTGCTCTCTAAAACTGCCTGAAAGGAGGCTGTAGCCAGGGGGGAGTTGGTCTTTTCTCCCAGGTAATAAGTGATAGGACAAGAGGTCTCAAGTTGCACCAGAAGGGGTTTAGATTGGATATTAGGAAAAATTTCTGCACTGAAAGTTTTAGCAAGCATCGGAACAGGCTGCCTAGGGAGGTGGTAGAGTCACCATCCCTGGGGGTATTTAAAAGATGTTCACAGACATAGCACTTGCAATATGGGTTAGTGGTGGACTTGGCAGTGCCAGGATAATGGTTGGACTTGATAATCAAAAGGGTCTTCAACTGAAATGACTCCATGATTCTAAAATATGTAACTGTTCTTACAGGCAGATGAAAGTACATTATTATTTGTATGTAACACAGCATGTTAGCATGTGCTTGAGCACATGTCTTCCAAAATATTGCTGTGTTACCTTTCCAGCATAGTGAAGTTCTATTCAATATGAAGCCTGAGGAATTAGAAGCCTAACTAAATTTCTGGAATGATGTCTTTTAGGGACTAAAGACACATACCTTGTCATCATGATGTTCCAGAGAATATGAAGGAGTGATAAATTTCAAAAGTAGAGCAGTCAGAATCACCGAAAGTATGTCAATGCTGAAGGCAGCCTGGAGAGCAAATAACTTGAGGCAAATTGCTGCTGGTGATGGTTTGCAGCTACAGTGAGCTTGTTTTAAAATTGAGGGATGAATTTTGTTGGACACTTCAGCTTGCATGTTGATTTCATGCTGTTTGTTGTGTTCTTTAAACAGGAAGTATTGAATAACTGACGCTGGACATGTAGAATCAAGATTTTCTTTCTTTGATAGCATAGTTGGGCAAATGCACTAAAGCAAGCTTGTAAAAATACTTGAAGGTGATGTTGGTGCAGTCATTCACAAAAGGAGAACTTCATGGGTATTTCATTTGAACGAACTTGGCCAAAATAAATTAACCTGGATTAAAACGTTAGTATTGTAGATAAGTTGTCCCTGTCCAGCAGAAATTTCATTAAACATTTGTTGAAATTACACAGTTCTGTGCACTGAAAATGTTTGACTTCCCTTGAGAAGGCATCTTATGTGGAATAAATTGGCACTTTTTAATGATTATTTTTCTGTTGAACATCCGAATTTGAAGGTTAGAGGTAACTGTCATTCTAAAACTGTCATGAAACACTTTAGTAAAGGAAAAGTTAGTAGGTGAAGTCAACTAGAGTTGCATTTTTCCCCTCAGGTATTTTCATGGGAGCTGTACATTGGTAGATGACTGAAAAACAGTTGTAGCTGTAGTTATTGTGAGAGAGATCACAGAATCACAGAATATGCTGAATTGAAAAGAACCCACAAGGATCATCGAGTCCAACTCCTGGCCCCGCACAGGATCATCCCAAAGAGTCACACCATGTGCCTGAGAGTGTTGTCCAAATGCTTCTTGAACTCTGTCAGGCTGATCTTGTGACCACTTCCCTGGGGAGCCTGTTCCAGTGCCCAGCCACTCTCTGGGTGAAGAACCTTTTCCTAATATCCAACCTAAACCTCCCCTGACACAACTTCAGACCATTCCCTCAGGTCCTGTCACTGTCACCAGAGAGCAAAGATCAGTGCCTGCCCCTCTTCTTCCCCTTGTGAGGAAGCTGTAACTGCAGTGAGGTCTCCCTCAGTCTCTTCCAGGCTGAACAGACCAAGTGCCCTCAGCCACTCATACGGTTTCCCCTCGAAGCCTTTCACCATCCTTATTACCCTCCTTTGGACACTCTCTAATAGCTACATATCCTCATATTGTGTCCCCCAGAACTGCCCCCAGCACTGGAGGTGAGGCTGCCCCAGTGCAGAGCAGAGCAGGACAATCCCCTCCCTTGCCCAGCTGGCGATGCTGTGCCTGATGCCCCCCAGGGCAGGGTTGGCTCTCCTGGCTGCCAGGGCACTGCTGGCTTATGTTCAACTTGCCATCAACCAGGACCCCCAGGTCACTTCCTGCAGTGCTGCTTTCCTGCCTCCCATTCCCCAGTCTGTATAGTAGCTTCTGAGGGGAGGCCTAATGTATTCCTCCTGCACAAGAACAGCCTTGCCAGCATAATGCACTGAGGAGTTTCCTTTCTCTAATTCTGTCATTAGCTTTCCTTCTACTTCTAGAACAGATGGGTGCATAAACTAGCATGAGGTGATTTAGTTTATTTTTATGTGCATCTTAGGAGTCATATTCACACATGTCTGAAAGAGCACTCTTAAATTTTAAAAATGCATCAGCAGAGTAAAAAAATAGGAACGTGCCCTGGGGAAGAGTTCAGACATCTGTTGTGCTTTCATGGTTGTACCTGTGCTATGGAACACCTTAGCTCACAGTATAATTTCTTGGTTTCACTGAGGGGGGTGCTTCCAGGAAAGCAGTGGCAGCTTCTCTCCTGCCTCTTGAGTAACTCATGCTCTTCTTAAAATATGTTAAGCATTAGAAAATAGGTATGGTGAAGTGGTCATTTTAGCTAGCTTTTTGGACTATAATTCCTGCATTTTGAAGTCTGCAGGAGGACTATTACTTTGTCTGTTCTGACACTGTGCTCTAGAGGCCTTGTGCAGTCTATACAGAGTACACTTAGATTAGTTTGTGGTAGTTCTTACGATACTTGAACACTTACTGTAAATAAACTTTAAGAACATTTTGAGGTTTCTTCTCTTTTGCGATAGGGTGGTGGTGACAGGCCTGCTGTTGGCCTCATTGTGCAGGAAAGTGGTAAAAGGAGAGCCTGTTTCTCTGCCCAGTTTGGGGAGCTGGAAGAGGAGGCTGGGCTCAGCATTGCTGCTGTCATGTAATAGGGACAACATGTACAACATGGCTTGAAACTGAAATTACTACAACTGCTTCCCAGAGGAACAGTGGGTTTGGAGTCCTTATCTGAGGCTGTCACTGAATTTATGAAATTCTCAAATGCTTAAGAGGGAGCACTTTTGTTACAAAGCATTAAATCATTTGATAGAGATGGTTCCTGCATTTTTAGAAATGGAACTGTCTATCATCCTCTTTTCTGCTTTAGTGTAACAGTTGCTAGTGAAGCTGTGTGATGTGCCCTTGCCTTCCAGTCTTATGAGCTTTTAGATAGCTTAATTATTTAAGGTGTTTTCTTTCTCAAGGAAGGAGAGCAGATGAAACAAATGAGCTGAGATAAAGAATTAGGTCAAGTCTCTTCCTGTAGCAGCCAAATGAACAAGAGTGACTGAAAAAATAAATCTTTTCCGTTGATGGTAACTTTTACCAATAAGTAATTTCTAGTCAAATGCCATGTCTTGGAATCCATCTGTAGAGCATTTTGATGGGCTAGCTTATAGTGATAGCATGGTCAGAAACTGGACTGTAATTACTCCCATCTCTCTTCTAAAGAAATGTCACTTTTTTAGGAAATGCTGAAGCAACAATTTCTGTGTGAACACAACACAGACATGTACCATTTTATTCATTAAAAAACCAAGTGAAATGTAAGACAGCTCACCAAGGTAGGCTGGCTTGGAAGACAGGAAAGGAGCAGATGGAGTCATGCCCGAGGGGATGTTAGTTGGAGATGATCACATAGTTAAATTCTAGAGTAGGATTAACTTACAGAACATGTTGAATGCTTGATAAATCACAGACTTTTTGTGTCTGGACCAGTCACTTCAGTGTCTATCACACCTGTGAGACAGGAATAGTGCTTTTTTGTTTTTTCCCTCTCCAGAAACATGCTTTGAAGAGAAATTCACTACTGTAAGTATTTCTGCCCTTTCATAAACAAATCTAAACACAAATTAGGTATTCTTAATGCTGTTTAAGGTTTCTTCTGTTGATAAACCATGTGTGCATAGCATCATTATGTTGTGCAGCAATGGCTCCATGACTCGGCTTCTTTTTTTTCTCTCTTTTTATTTTTTTCCTCTTTTTTTTTTTTTTCCCCATGTTGAGATGCCCCAGCTTTGGGGAGGAGTATAGTTTCAAGGTATCTTAAAGGAACTTGAGCGGCCGCTGCCAGGATCTGATTGAATTAAGAATTTTGATTGATATGACTTAGGTAGTTTGCATGGATTCCTCCATGATTGAAGAAATTTGGCTTTTCTTTTGGGTATCAGTGTTTGGGTAGGATAGAGAAACACACACTCATATATAGTTAATTCTGGAAGTCTTCCTGAGATGAGATGCGCATACCTGAAATTAGATTTGACTGTTCTGCCATATGAGAGAAACTTACTTTTCTTTGTTTTGCTTTCACACTGGTGTTAAAACTTGAGTCTAGTCAATATGAATCAATATGTTAGTGTCTAACTGTGCAAGTGTCACACCCACAGTGAACTTTGAAGGGGTTTAACTCTTGTTTTACTTGCTTTGCTTCTGTCTTGCAGAGTTCCAAAGTGCTTGCAAAGAAGGAGCTCTCCTACATGCCTATCATTGGCTGGATGTGGTATTTCCTAGAGATAGTCTTCTGCAAACGCAAGTGGGAGGAAGATCGGAAAACTGTCGTACAGAAATTGCTGAATCTCCGGGACTACCCTGAAAACTTTTGGGTGAGTGATGACTAACTAATGGAGTGTGAGGTGCTGTAGTGCTTGGCAGGAATGAGGAGCCACGGGCAATATGTGATGCTTGCCAGGTTGTTCCTGAGACTTCTGATTCATTAACTTCCTTGGGAGTATCAGGAGAATACTCTCAATTGAATTCTCTCTGGAATTTCCCATGTTGTCTGTTTTCTTCCCTGTAGTATGGAGCCCTACAGATATTACTGCAAAAATACCTGCACTGTGATCCACTCAGTAAATCTTGTGGTCCTCTAACTACAGGAGCTGGATAGGGGTTGATGCAGGGGTTCATGGCTGTGAACAATGTTCAGATGCAGGGGTTCATGGCTGTGCTGTATTGAAGCACATCAGCTATATTCTTTACCTAAGCTCCCCTCTCACCTTAGATTGCAGAGTTCATATTAGTGTTTTTTCCTTCCCTTTCACCTTCCCAGGATGCTGCCATTCCTATGAAGGTGTTTGGTCAGACATGGCCCAGTAGAAGAGGAAGCCACCTGGTTAGAGAAGTGGCCCATTGGAGCCATCATCTGTGTTCCAGGGAGAGAATTGGTGTCACTTTTCAGTAACAAGAAAGTCTTAATTTTTGCACCACCATGATTTTTTAGTATTGACCCTGCCTGGCATTTCCTTTTCTGAGAATGAAAAGTCTTTGAATTTTTTATCTTCTCAGAAATCATAAAAAATTGTAGTTCTTCAGAGCTAGTGATGGCAAGAGTGCAGTTTGGTTAAAGAAATGGTATCTTAAGCAGCCTCCCCAGGCCGTACAGAAACTGTTGCTGTTTCCTTGTGAAGATATATATGCTGTAGTTTTCATACTCTGAAACAAATTTCTTTTTTTAAATTGTCATTGATTTAAATGAGTGCTAAGCAATCAAAACTAATCTCTGTGCTTCAATGTTTAAGTGACTTCCAGTGACAGGAGGCTGTCTAGTAAAGGGGTGATTCTGGGGTTTTAGTTTCAGTTTCTCTCCAGAGATTTGCCTTTGCTCTGTGAGTTTTCTGTACTTGTAGGCAGTTCAACTCTAATCAATGAGCACAAGCCACCACCATCCTGTAGATACTCCTGTAGAGGGATTGCTAAAAAGGAGCTATATGTGTGTAAGGGAGGTAATTGTTGATGTACACCTGGAGTTATTGCAGTGTGGAGTTCTAATTTCCTTTTGTATGATGACGTGATGCCAAAAGGCACAACAATAGCACCTTGGAAGGGTAGACAGGCAAAGCATGCTAAGTGAACTAGAGAGATTTTCTCATCAGTTTCTCTGTGTCTCATCAATCTGAATGACATCATGCTTGTGATACACAAGTGAAAGCTGTCTTGAATGAGCTAGACCTGAAGCTGGCTGCTCAGTTTCTTCAATCTCTCTTTTTTGGCCACATTTTTGCTGTGGATTATGAGGACTGTGTGATTTGGCAGTGCTCTCTGGTGTGTTAGTTTGCATTCATGCTTGGCAGAAAGCAGATGAGCAAGTGGTAAATCTGTATAGTTCATAAGAGCTTGAGGCTTTCAGTTGTCCTGCATCTCTGCCTTACGTCTGTAATCAGCTTTCTCATTGGCATCAAAGTTACTGTCTGAAGTTGTCCATGGACCTCGTGTTCCATTGGAAAAGCAAGCAAGCTGGAGTGAGGGCAAACAAGCTGGGCATTGAAGCATTCCCTAGAAATGTGTTTGGTTTTGACACTTAGCAAGCTTTAGATGCCATGATACTTGAACACTTGACCATCAGAGAGAGATTTGCAACAGGAGTGTTTTCTGAGTGTTTTCTAACAGCTCATTAGAGATGGAGTGACACATTTAGAGAAATCGAGTCATTCTGATGGCAAGTAGCAGAGCAGATGTTAAAGCCTAAAGGCTGAAATTCAAACAGGATGGCAAGTTGGATGACTGTTTGGATTTGGGGTTTTGGGAGGTTTTTTTTGGTTGGTTAGGATTTTTTTATTTCAGTCAGATAAATTACCTTAATGTGTATGTGGCTACACCTGTCCCTGTGAGCAGTGTTAATTTGGGCTGTGCTGGTGGGAATTAGAGACACCTCTGCTCAGTCAGCAGGAGATCTGAGCTTCTGTCTAACAGTAGTTCTCTCTTGGTTTTAGTTCCTGATTCATTGCGAGGGCACGAGGTTCACAGAACAGAAGCACCAGATCAGCATGCAGGTAGCCAAAGCCAAAGGTCTGCCCAAGCTCAAGTACCACCTCCTGCCACGAACGAAAGGATTTGCTGTCACCGTGCAGTGTTTGAGAAATGTAGGTAAGGAAAGTCACAGGGGACAATGCTAAATGGTTATTTCCTCTAACTGCCTGTAACTTGTGTCCTAGCAGAAAGATCCTGGGATGCCTTCTGACCATTTTTTTCACTGGCCTATGGTTTTATTGACAAAATCATGGCTCAGTTTGTGGGGTTGATTTTGGTTGAGTTTGGTTTGATTTTTGTGGGGGATTTTTGTTTCCGTTTTCTGGGTTTTGGGTTAATTTATTATTGTTTTGTTTTGTTAACTGAGACTCTGTGTTGGGGAATCTCATCTGCATATTTTGTACCTATTGGCACATATTTTGTTGCATATTTTATCCAATTGTCAAAGGATAGTATTTCTTAGTATTTTCTGAGCAATTCTATTCTAAATGAAGTAAATGCATCAGTAGAGAATCTGAGGCAGTGTGTCTTAAAATATCTTCTTCTGGTAAATGTCTACCTCAAATAATGTAATTTTTAAATCAAAAAATATTCTACTTTAAATTTCTGTATAGATTTGCACTTTAGAGTTTCTTAGTGGAGCTGAGGGAGTAGACCTTGACTGAAGAACATGTAGGTGAAATTTATTAACAATTTCTACATTACAGAACATGAGTAAGTTTTTCTTCGTTAATAGTTTTGAGCTCTCCATTTATTTCTGGTTATACTTGCATTTGACAACTTTAAAGTGATGTCAGTAAGAATATTGCACATGTTGCCTCTGAAGTGATAGTCTTGACTAATACTTTCTGTCAAAGTCTTCTGTTGTGTGCTTCGTGGGCAAAGGAAAGATGCTGCTAAGTAGCCATAGTGTTAGAGTGTCTTTGGGGTCTGGTAGATGTGTGTGTTAGATGGCTGATGTGGGAGAAAGACAAAAGTGGTTTCTGGTTTAGAAGAAAATGTTCCAGCTTGACTGAAGTTAATGTCAAAACTTCTTTTGTCTTTGAAGACATGTTTTCATGTGACATATCTGGGATAACTGCTGTAAGAAAAGCTTCCCAGTCATCTCTCTTGCGATCTCTTGAATTTCTTCTGCATATCCTCTGGCAAGTCAGGTAGATCACACCTCTTTTGTAGCTTCCCAGGCACCCACAACTGCCCGTCCCCAAGATGGATAGCATAGCTTGGATCCTTTCTGATCCATGAAAAAGAGGTAAGTTATGTGAAGCATTCAGCAACCCCCTTAAGAAGCACAGTTTGGCCTTGCCTTTTGCACAAGGGTGACTGTTCTGAGGGCAGGGGGCAGTAGACTTGAGGCACAGACAAAGGGATGAGTCAAAACTCTGCAGCCTCTAATGTCCTGAGCTGGGAATCAGAAACAAGTTATTTTGATGGTGATTTTGTTCTTTTCACTGCTCTATGTAATGCAAGCAAAATATGGCGTGATGGTGCACAAGTAGCTGATTTGTGGGAAGACATTTCAAAAGGAAACAATTTTAGGGAACTCCAGTGACATTTATAAAAAGTTTTGGACATTCATGCGACACACTACCGTAGCACTTATTAGTACCCTAAATATTTGAAATACCTTCAGAAAACGAAGACTGAGGTTGCTAGATTACTTACTTATTTAGGGGAGTATATGTCACTACCTCAGTCCAGAAGCTGTGACTTGCTAAATCGAGCAATGTAAGGCCAGTAAGAAAGTAGAATTTCCCTGTGAGGGTTCAAGGAGAAGCAGAGTCATAACTTCTCCTATACAGTTTCAGCAAAAACTGTCAAGCTTAAAAATCCAACCAACAAACCTCTGAGGGTTTGATGACCCCACACTGGTGTTGCAGGTTCTTCTAGGTTTGTTGCTTTACTTGCCTTGGTACTTTTTGCAATGAAAGGGAGATAGAAGTGTTACTGCCTGGGTTACTATATGTTTCTCTCCTATAGAGACAACAGGTACATGTGAAGAGCATCTGAAAACAATGTCTTATTTTTTAGAACTCCTTGTAACATTATTATGTACAGATAATAAGTAAGTCCATGCATATTTTTGGCTAGAGAATATGATGGGAGCCTCTTTTGACAGTCCATGATCTGGAAATGTAAGTTCTATCTAGAAATTAGGTCATTTCCCCGTGCATCTCTAAAAGTGAGAGACTGGCTCTGAGCTGCCTGAGCCCATTTTGGGCTCTGCCATTTGGGCTGATGCACCTTCTGTTCTCCCACGAGGGCAGTGGGCCTGGCTGGAGTGCCTTGTGCAGGGATGGAGCTGCAGCACGATATAGTAGTGAAGCCAAGTCACAGGTGTGGGACCAGTTCACAGCTGGGTGTGACAGAGCTTCTGTCCCATTTTTTTTTCCTCCTTTCTGACAAGGATGTGATTCAGCTCATCAGAAGCTGTAGTATTATAGGATGGGTAGATGCTGGTTTCTCTGGCTGTAGATGTAATTCACCCATGCCAGCAGTGATCACAGGTTGATCCTCTTCTAAACTTTGTATCAACTCCTAATGCTACCTGCTGCAGTCGTTCTGGAAGGAGTTCTGAAGTAGTTCTGCAGTAGTTGGAAATAGACATTGGTGACATCAGAGTGGCAAGCCCATCTGTTTTGAAAAACTTAGTTTCAGAAGGAATTTATTTGATGTGCATACATTGGAAGCTGCCTCCATACCAGTGATGCCATATCTGTCAGCATAAGCAGATGTATTTGGATAAAAATACCTTTCATGCAAAGTAACAAGGAAAGAACCTTCCCTCCTAACTAATTTCCTTCATAAGTGATAATGGAATTCTTTTTTCCGCCAAGACTGACTTTTACAAATTCAGATCTCTGTACATGACTTGATTCTTAAAGAAATGCTTTTAATATTTTTTGAGTTTGTTCTGGTATTTTTGTCAGTGACCATCCCTACCAGCATGGTTTTACAGATGCAGTCCCCGGGAACTTAGTTTCTAGAGGCTGTTCGCTGTCTTAGTAAATTGCTGTTTGCTACCTGCACTGTTCATGGAAGCAAATGAAAATACAAATCTGTTTCTAAAACACTCATCCATTACTTACAGTAAAAGTAGATGTCATAAATACTGCAAAAGATAATATTTAAATGTTACTTTTATTTCCTAGTTGTATATCAGGCAGTTCCTTTCAGCTGTTTTTATTTAGTTAAGACTTGTACTTAAAAATAGACTTCACGATGGATTGTAGATAAGCCCAAGTTGGGTTCTGTACCTTTTCCTTCAGTTGTGCATGCTGGGAACTGTTGTCCTAGAGGAAATGCATGAGAATAAATTGCAGGATGATATTTTTGTGGAGTTCAGTATGACAGTGTTTGGGGGTATTGCAATGATTTTTTTTTTTTCCCGTGAGCTGTACTGTAGTCCTGGATTTTTTCTTTTTTAAGTGGGTTTCTCTTCATCATCCAGAGCAAGTTACCAAGTTGGAGAGGATGAGAGGTTTTTGATCAAGCTGGCCAGAATAATGAAACATTAAATCAAAGGATTGTGTCAAGTGGAGTCACATCAGCAGTACAGTGAATTTCACTGTACCTTCCCCTCCCTTTTCCAGTCTTCAGATTGTTTTGTGCTTGTATGAAGGTGCATGTAGCCATACTCATTGCCTGTCAGGGAATCACCCTAGCATAATCCCCCATGACAACAAAATAATGCATGAAATTCAAGAGGACAGTCAAAGTAAGAAAAATCCTCTCTAGATATGTAATCCGAAGATTTTTTTAGGTTAAAGTTAAGAAATTAAATTCTTTAAGTACTTAGCTCTCTGTCAGAATGCTGTAGAAGTAACCAAAAGTTAATAATATGAAAAAAAAGCTGGGCAGAGATTAGAAAACAAAACAGAAAACCTAATTGGTTTTTTTGACAGAAATAAAAGGCTTTCAAATATTTGTGTTTGGTTTTTAGTGAAAAAGAGATTTTAAGATATAACTCCTTTGAAATAATATTTCACAATTGAAGCAAAACTTCTCAAATGCTGCTTGTGTTATCCTGAGAGTGAGACAGTTGCAATGTTTTCAAGATACTATGGAGGTTTTTTTTTTTACTTGTTTTAGAAGAGGAGTTTTCTGGTCTCTTCAGCTTTTGGATGGAAAAGTCATGAGATGTCTAGTTCTAATTATGCAATTGCAAAATCCATGTTTAATGATAACCAGTTCCAATGTGTCACAGAGCATGCTACTGCTGCTTTGACTGTGGAACCTTTCTGGCAGATTTTAGTTTCATACAGTCTTTTTCTTGGACACTTTTATTGTTGTTCTTTTCCTGCACTCTCAGTGAGAAAGCTAAGTTAGTTATCTTCAGTTATATCTGGATAACAGAGGTCTGTTTACTCCTGCACATTGCTGACATTGTCTTGGGTTTGGCACTGCTTGGCACCAAAAGATTGCAGTGTGTTATTAAAAGAGACTGGACTGAATGTCAGACTACAGACCAGTTGGAACTTGGAGAATAGCATTTTTTTTCCCTAGAGAAAAGGAAAACTCTGTGTAAGACTGTCAGCACATAAAGATGTTCCTGTCCATCTCCACAGAAGTTTTTTTCAGAACGGGAGAACTGTCTTCCAATGTGTCTCAACAAAAACCCAATTCATAGAAAAACTGAAATGTAGATGCCTTGTAAGAGATGGAAGAAAATGTGTTGTGTATATCATACTTTGCTTTATTGCATCCCTATTGTTGTTAGAATAATCTCATTCTATTAAAGAATAAACTAAGAAGCTTACACTGTATAAACCAATCTGAGCTCTTGTTTTCCTTCAATTACATTGGATTAGTAAATTAGACTAGATTAGTAAAATCCTTCTACACTAAGAAGCTTAAAAATGGAGGCAGATAATTTATTTTTAAAAAAAGTAATTTCATACTTGTATTGTACAGGGAGCGTAGTGTGCTTGAAGTAGATTTGGACTTGTTTTTAGTTTTGAGTTTGAGCTAAGAACCCAGCTGTAGTAGGAAAAAAAATGTGGTTGTTAGTGAGGGACAGAGTCTTTTTGCAGTGACAGGGGTTTGGCCTTTGTTTTTAGAGTTTCCTTTCAGCACTGAAGCCAGGCTGTTCTGTTCTGCACTATGAGTTCTGTTTTGCAGTAACAAATGATGTGGTGAATTTCTAGGAGCTGAATGCTGAGACCAAACCATATTTATCTCTCATAGCTAGGAGAGGTTTCAAAACCAAGAGCAAATCTGTCATGTGTAATAAGTCTGTCTTAGGTGGGTCAAGAGGTCTCACAATAAAGTTTCACCACATGTATTTTTATTCATTATTGCAAAACTCTAGAGCAGAAAACCTAAAATACAACAGGCTACACATGAAAATGCTTCTTAGTTTTGTGACAAAAAAAATAGAAAAGGTTTTTTGCTGTCATTATTCTTAGAGTTCATACCATGATGCACAACTGATTTCAGTCTCAGGAAAAGGAATCATTTTCTGGTAATTTTGTGACATCAGGAAAATAGTGTATCTAAGGATGTGTTCAAATAAACCTTTTTGCAACACTTGATGTGGTTTTAAACAGTGAATGCTTTTTTCTGTAGAAACTGCTTGTTACTGCTCTTTTAGTTTATCTGCCCTCAGCCTTTGCAAATGGTTCTGCTGTTCCTGTGCAGTCCTGAGCTGCGCAGTTTTCTCAATGCTGGAAGTTTGGCTGCAGTTTTGTTCAGCAGAGCTTTTCTGTTATATTCCTCTCATCTGCATGTCTTCGCAGCAGCAGCCAGCACACCCAAGATGTGGTGTGTCATTGTCTCTCTGCCTTTGCCCTACAGCAAGTGCCTGAGTTACCAGGCAATGGGCATGAACCAGGAGCTGCTTCGGACCCCTGGCGATTTATGGCTGCATTAACCCCTCCTGCTATGGGATGTCTCTCACTTTACCTATTCCTGGTCAAAGGTTACATGTTCTTCATGGTTTATAAAATGTGTATCTGGTTGTTTTCTCAGATTTAGGGGCTTTGTTGATTCACAGTGAGCTGAAATAGGTAACAGTTCTGCAGCCATTTGACCCCTAGGAAATCCTCAGTGTATTCTGTCTGAAGCTGTAACTGTGTTCCTATGTGCATCATTCTGCACCTGATGAGGAAGGAGACAAGGATGGCTGGAGAGCAAACCTTCCCATTCTGCAGGTGCAGTTCCTGAAGGAGGCATTGGTTATTTGGCTTCTGAAAACCTGTGTGTTGAATATTCCATTGTCATTTTTACCGTGGTGACAGCTCAAACTGTGGTGCTGTTGCTGATGACTTAATTAAATATTCTCCTTGTCTGAGAGAGAATGACTTATTTCCATTGTATTACTACAGTAAACATATAACCTGTTTCTCTTCTTGTAGTTTCTGCAGTCTATGATTCTACACTTAATTTTAGAAATAATGAAAATCCAACATTGCTGGGAGTTCTAAATGGAAAGAAATATCATGCAGATTTATATGTAAGGTAAGTAATCCATATTTTAATTCCTTTTTAGCAGGAGCGTGTACTTGAAATCACAATTGGTCAAATAAGAGGATATTTTCAAGTGGGTAGCAGAAAGCAGATCTCTACCAACCTGGCTTCACAGAACTTCAGATAAAAATTCATACGGGTTGGGAAGTGTTCTGGCAAAGTTCTGTGAATATAAGTATGTGAGGAGCCCATCAATGTCTACAGAACTTTTTATTTGGTTTTTTTTTTTTTTCCACTTGCGTGTCTGTTAGCTCAGCAACAGCAGTGGGGCCTCTTTTCACTCACTTGGTCAGAATATCAGACACCATCAGGTGTTCAGGTGGAGCTGTTTTGTACCTGTCTCTGGCACAGGAGTTCCAGAGATAGCTCCAGTTCCTCTGGTGGAGGTCAGGCTCAGGACTTCTCCTATCTGCTGGTGTAGTTGTTGATGTGTTTGACAGCTGCACCTTCCCTACCAAGAAGGGAGTTGTTTAATAAAGAAAACATTACCTGGATTCCTTTTCATTAATGTTTCTATAAATTATGAATACCCCAATGGCTTCCCATGATCTTAATGGGAAAGAGCCAATTCCCAGGTGAGGTTCTACCAGCAGCACCTATGCTACAGGCACCCAGGGCATGTGATGATGTAGGGTTGGAGCACAGGAACCTGGAAGTGATGATGCAAGAGATCAGGAGTTCACCATAACCCCTTTAGAGCTATAGTGGACCAGTGAGATGGTCCTGTTGCTTTATCCTGGATACCAAGATGAAGTGGAATAGGGTGACCTTTTCTTTTTACTTCTCCTTTTCTGCCTGTTTGTAGAAATATTTTTTCAGAACTGTTTTTGTCCAAAGGTAAAAAGAAAGTTTCTCTTGCTTCCTTTTCCCACGTGGTAGCTCAGCCTAGTGTCCTCATGTTTGGTGTACACAGCCTGGCTGGATGGTATTCGTGGAGCCCTGCCTGTGTGTGTTGGCTCAAACAGAGCAGAGGACTTCCTCTTGCTGTGTCTTGCTTTACACATTCCAGCCTGCTGCAGTCAGTCTGGCAGAGTACAGAAATTGCTTTTCACGTCTCAGGGCAGTGCTTTGCCTGTCCTGAAAAGCTCTTACAGGCAGAGTAAACCCCATGGCTAAATTTGCTTTGGCAGTTAGTTGGAGACTATCACAAATTTCTTCAAAATCCTCCCTATTTGCTTGTTGAAGTGCTGAAGGTGTTGCACAAATTAAAAAAAGGTGAAAAATGTAGTAAGTCTCCTGTCAGATAATCTGTCTGTATAATGCAAGTGCTGTTCATGGAGGCCAAAGTACTTAATATTCTTCAATTTCTCTTGTTTACCATTGGCAGGCGGATTCCACTAGAGGATGTTCCAGAAGATGAGCAGGAATGTTCTACCTGGCTGCACAAACTATATCAAGAAAAGGTTGGTTTTTTTGTCAAGACAGCACTTGTGAGCCACTAGTGCTCGGTTATTTATAGTGCTAGTAGACCTTTACAGCATGCATGTGTAGTGTCCTAATTTGGAGGCTTGGGGTGAGCTGGTTTGTTTGGTTTTCAGGGTAAGTGCTCTGTTTCTCTACGTACAAACTGATCTTGTGCTGCCAGTCATGTTTGCTTTCATTTTGTACATAGAGCAACAGGAAGGAAGCTTAAACAAGTGGTTCAAGCGTAGTTTTAAGCCTCTTCTTTAGAAAGTTGCATAAGGATACAAAAATCAAAACTGCCTTCTGATTGGTAGAAAGACCCCCTTCCTCTAGAAGACACTTTATAAATCAAGAAGTAATTTGTGGGCTGAATAAGATATTTTCTTGAGTGTCTTAGAATTTTTGTCCTTGTTTTATCCTGCCTTTTTTACCAAGACAAACATCCAGCACTAAAAGGACAGGCTGATAAATTGTTTTCATACTGTGGGTATAGAAGGCATGCACTTAAGATTCCTAATTTCATAGGATGGGGAAAGAATAATAATGATTGTGTTTGTAGATGCCCAGGGTTTGGGTTTTTTTCTTTTTTTTTTCCCTGCAAATGTTTTCATATGAATCCTTCAGTCTTTCAGGATCTGTTTCTTCTGGGCTGTTTTTATGAATATTGGAGATAGTTCTTGGGGGTTGTGCTTTTGGAATGCACACAGCACTCCCATTTCAATCAGTGGGAATCACAGGTATGCACGGCATGAGGGCCTGGCAGCTCACTTTGCTTCAATACCTTGATCAAAGTTATGTATTCAGACTGGAATGCAGCAGTGCTTTGGATTTAGAAGTGATAGAATATAGCTATGCTCTGTTTCCCTCTCACTGGGACAGCAAAATTCTGCTGTGCCATCTGTCTTGCTCTGCCCAGGACACCACGTTAGCATTTCTGTATGGACTCTGCCCTGACTGTTCTCAGTTTCAAACCATGACTGTTCCTGGTGTCATTCATAGCTCCTCTAAGCAGCCTGCTTACAGGAATGGAAAGTAAATGTGTCTTGAGACCTCACTTGTAGATCTGCTCCCTTCACCTCTGATGCCCTTTCCCTGTGCCAGTGACACCCGATTCAGGCACACCCCCCAGCACCTTTGCAGAAAGGCAGGATGTTACCCACAGGCCCTGCTTGCTTTACAGGCTTGTCCATGCAAATGGTCCTTTTGCACAACACCGCAGAAGTCCACTTTCTGCTACTATGACTTTGTAGCCCTGTTTCATGGCCCTGAGAACTATTCAGACATTTGCAAGACAAGAACATAAATGTGAATGTGGTGATTGTTTTCCTGAAGCCTTTGTTACATAGTTTCAGTAACTCACTTCAAGATTTTTCTGTTAGTCCCTCTTTGGCAAACACTCAGTAGCTTCTAGTGCAAACAGAGTGTACATCTATCCTTCATAACATTATATTATACAATATATCATAGTATTCTTCATATCTGTTCTTCATGACAACTTCATTTGCTGGTTGGTTAAATCTCTGGTTTCCTATTTAAGTATAGGAGTGAAGTTTTACATCCAGGAGTGAAGTATAGTGTGTTCAGTTTTCCATTCCACTAAAACCTTTTTGGTTATGTGGAATGGTTTTGATTGATTAAGGTTGGGGGGATTGTTTGTTTGTTGGTTTGATTTTTTTTGGTGATGGTTTTCATTTCTCTCAGAAGGCAGCATGTTTCTCCTTTTCCAGCTGTTTTACGTTACTGAAACTTATTTCATTGCATTCATTCCTGGTTTACAGAAGCCCATGTCTTTGTAAAATCATACTGGCAGAATATAGAGCAGGGATAACTTCTTCCAGAGTTCTGAGATGATGAAAGCCAACCTGCAGGGTAAAAATAGAATTTTGTTTCACCTTTCTGCCCTGCATCTTAGAAAGATAATAGGCTCTTAGGTCGGGTAACAAGCGGCAGGGCTGCCCAGGTGCTGTTTCCAAAAACTAATTCTGTTTCAGATTGTCTTCAGAGTCAGGAAATATTTATGATAAAATATAAAGAATTGTTATTCAAAGGGCAGTAATTCATTGCAAGATATGCACTCATCCTCTGCTTTGTCTGTTTTGGTTGCAGCACTTAACTTGCTGTTTCAAAGTAAGGCAAGGTGTGCATGCTACTGGAAAGCAGAGACCCTATTTTATCATGCATTATGGTTCCCTGTGCTGTTGCTTATTCTCAATGAGTTTAATAATTTTGCACTAGTTTCTCAAGACTCACATACAGTGTTCTGAATTATGTTGTAGTAGCATGATTTAGTGGCTGGAGAGTGCCACGGGTGCTGAGGTCAAGGCCTGTGCACTGAAGATGATCAGGACCACAAAGCTGTTGGACATGGAGAGCCATGATTTTTTTTCTTTTTTCTTTCTTTTCAGTCTATTTATTTCCTCATATTGACGTTAGTAAAGGAGTGAAAGACTTTGAGAAAAGCTTATTTCATTGTTTTTTACCTCATTATCTGATCTCGCCTACATGTACCTCGTTCTGAGATACTTCTCCCTGGGAGCCCCTCGTGTTTATGTTTTTGCTACTTATCACTTCATTTTTTGGCTTAGCCACTGCTGCAAACACAGTTGAACAGAGTCTTGCCAGATAAACAGCAGCATTGTCCTGCTGCTCTAAACCAACCACTGTTCTCCTCCCTTTTCCAGGCTTACGTCCTTCCACCTATGGCCAGCACTGTATCAGTTAATTCCAAATTATGACAGACGTTCAGTTTGGGTTGCACATTGCCTTTTCTTTTTATTTCTTTCATTTTTTTAAACTTGCTAGAAAGGCTCCCTTTGACTTTAACACGGACTGTGCTGAGGATCTCATTGCCAGGTCGGAAGAGGTGATAATGTAGTAGTCACAACTCTGCTAGTCCTTGCATGTTTGTTTTCTTTTTTTACCTCCTTGCACCCTCAGTGCCTGAAACAGAAGTTCTGCTTGAGAATCTTAATTTCCATTAAAAAGAAAGCAAGATTCTAACTTTCTTGCTTGTAAGAGAACTTGGAAAAGAGGGCCTGAAAATATATGCAGAAATGCCCTAGGGAATCAGCAAAGCATAACTGAAGAGGAGAAGTGTACAGAACTCCAGTGTTTGGGAACAAAGAATATATTTTTGGATACTCATTCTTTGTGGGCTTCCTCACGAAGGGGCAGTGGCATACCTCTGCCATCAGACCTCCTAGTGGGAACAGGGAGGAGGAATCCAGTTAGCCTCTCACAAAGAGATGGATGTTCCCTGATTTCCCCTCACTGCATTACCCCTCCCCCACACTTTCTGAAGTAATATAAATTTGGTGGGGGCAATAAAGGGAGCATGTTTCCATGTTGGAATGTGATACCTTTGTGGATGGAATTTATTACAAACTGAAAAGAAGCTCTGTATGCAAAGGAATGAAAGGAACCTAATGTGGCTAAGGTGAGTTTGGGAAGTGTTGAGGTGTGTTATGTATTTAAAGCTTGACTTGGTGGTGGGTGTCGTAGGCGTCCTTGCAAAAGCTGACAAGACAGATAAACTCACAGATGCCTTTTGCTAGTGAGTGTATTTAACGGTAAGGAATCATAATTGAAGAGCTGTTCCCCACAGCAGTGTGAAATGTGCTGAAAATGTTGGCCTTGACGTTGTTTTGCCTTTTGTGTATGTTTTCCATCTGCCTCAAGCCTCTCAGGGAGGTGTGGTCTGGTTTTGCTGCCCCTCATGCCGTGCAGAGCCAACAAAGAAAACTGCTGCGCTTGTTTCAAGCGAGCCTGTTGTGCTCTCTGTAGTAGTAGGCCCTCTAATGGCAATGCCGGTAATAGTCGGGAATTCTTCACTTTTCCTGGGTAATACCAGTGTTTGGAAACCTAACTGTGCATAGTAAATTCAGTTTACTGATGATGAGTAGCTCTGTGCTATAAACCAAAGTCTTCACTGCACTGTGAAGAAAACTTCATACGCTGTGTACTCTGCTGAAGAGGGCTCAGTAATTGGCCACAGTGATCCCACTACAATCCAGCTTGCATGAGTAAAACACACATAATTTTTGTAATCTCAATAAAGAGAGAGCAGTGCTTTAATTACTGCATAATCCCTTAAAATCTAAGTGTTCCCTTTGAAATAGATAAAATGGTAACTTGTAATTCATAAAGTTGCTATTAAGTAAGTAAAGAATTGTTTGTGTCAGCTGGAGCATAAGTCTAAAATCTTAGCATAGTACAAAAAATAGTCTTTTGGTTGATTAGTATTGGCTTTGCTAGAATTTTTAGAAACCAAAAATCCTTTCTTTAAAGAACCATCATACTTCATTCTGACTAAATTAAGGGGGTTTTTTATGTCAGTCTAATGCTGACTTCATTAATTAGCCATTTTTTTGTGATAACACAGATTAATAGATAACAGATTAATAATCTTTTCTTTTGAACAAGGAGGGAGGGGTTTTTTCCCCCACCCACTTCTGATATCTTGGGTTGATGACATCACTAAAGGCAGTTCATTTCAGCTGTGTGGGCTATAGAGGAAGGGCCTGAATTTAAAGTCTTCTGTGCTTTAGAAAACAGATGCTACAAAACAGAAAAAAACAACCCCTACTCCATTATCCTCCTTGTATTATACTTAAGAGTCCTTTGCTCAAAGGGGTTGAGAGCTTGTGCATTGTTTGCACACTCAACTGTCTGTAGAGAGGTTCAGCACCCAAACTTCCTTCCACAAGCTTCGTGGGAACAAGGTGAACAAGACTACATCCGTGGGACAAAGACAGGAGGGGGTGATGTTCTTCAGAGTGTGGGACAAGATGGTGTCTGGTCACCTTTCCTGCCAGGTCTGTGGGTACTGTTTGAGAGCAATGGTTGGGGAAAACATGAGGGAGCAGAGGATGCTGCTGAGTAAGTAGCCCAGACACTTCCCTGGCTTACCTGCAGTACTTGGGCAGTGACCGTGGCTCCTGCAGGAGGTTCAGCAGTGATGTCTGCATTGCTGCAGGAGTGTACATCCTGTCATCCCTCCTGTTTTCCTAGGCTGTTATACTCTCCAGGTATGGCATTTTTCAGGCTGCTGTGTGTAGGAGAAAGAAAGTATTCAGACGACATTGTATGTATGCTCCTTTTTTTTTGTTTGGGTTGTTTTTTTGGGGTTTTTTTTGACTCTGTGTTCATTGACTTCAAAGTACAAGCTTTCCAGCCATCAGCTGGTCTTTGATCTTCCCCTGTGGTTACAAGCCTCCAGAAGGAGGAACATCAAAGCCAGGAATGGCTAGTTTTGTTGGCAGATGAGGATTTAATTGTTGCTCTCCTTTGTTTTACTAGGATGCATTCCAGGAAGAGTATTACCGCACAGGAACCTACCCAGCAGTCCCTATAATACCTCCCCGTCGACCATGGACACTTTTGAACTGGCTTTTTTGGGCCTTATTGCTGCTATATCCTTTGTTCAAGCTGCTCATCAACATGATCAACAGTGGATCATCACTGACACTGGCTAGTTTTGCATTTGTCATTATAATAGGTAAGTTTACCGATCTGAAAAGATTACTTACAGCGTAACTGTCCAAGAGGATTTATTGAGACTTGCTAAATATAAAAATTACTTGTAAATTCAACAACCCATCTAATATGTCCACTCTGGACCAAGTTTAAAAAATTCTTTTTTTGTTTATTTTTGTACAGTTGTATTATTTTTTGTAAGAGCTGCATACAACATTTTCTGTTTCTGTAGAATTCAAACAGTGACTTCTCAGTGGGTTGCTTACAAAAGGCTTTCTTGTGTCATGTTGCTGTGTTCTACTTTAAATGCTTAGAAGAGAGGCACAAGGATAATTTATTCCTTTGAGAATGCTTTTGTCTAATCATAGTGTGATGTGTCATGCACTGGTAATCCATGAACTCGTGATTTAAGCAGAGGCTGTTGTGGCCATCTGACGTATTCTGACTTAAGTAGCACAGGGCGTGGACTGTCACAGGTGATACCTGCAGTTCCTGTGGCAGTTCTGAATTGCCTTGGTTTGTATTTCAATTAGTATGATATGTAAGAGGAGGAAGGAAAACAAAACAAGGAGCTGGCCCAAAGAAAGGGATCCTATTTGGTGTTCTTCATGGAAGCAGGAACCAGGTCAGTTTGGCAAATTGCATCATATCTGGGTGTCTGTGCTTGGATGCTGGTTTGAAGAATAAGTTCCGTTCCAGAATAAGCCATACATTTTTAAATACTTTCTGTGATTGCACTGACCATCACAGGTATTTATGACTTCATCACCTTCATGTCTGTGTATATTACAAACTGTGTTGGAAACAAGAAACAGAACTTCACAGTGTTCCTGGTTCTGAGAGAACTTGGATACAGAGCTGACTTAAAAAGCTATGTCCAGAATAGCAACACAGAGGAAATAGGAAAACATGGAGCATTTTCTTATCTCAGAAGTGGATCTTCTCTACCCAGGAAATTGCTCCTAGCACATAACATTTCTTTGCATTTGCCTAAGTCTGAATCTTGAGCTAGACTGGTCAAGATTAATTAACATCCTTCTAGCCATCTGAGCTTGATGTGGTAGGCACACAATATTCTTTTTCAGAAAGTGCCCACCAAAACAAATGCTGCGCTAAGCTCCTGTTGATGCTTCTTATAAAGATAATTGGAGAAGGAACAATGTGTGTGTATGTGTCTGTGTGTGTGAGTGCAGGCAGGAAATTTTCTTCATGATGCTTTGAGCTTTTCCTTCCTTGAGAGGAAGGAAAAGAAAAATGTATAAGAATTCCTTGGCGCAGCAACTACAACTTAGAAGCCTCTTTTTCCACCCACCTTACTTGTTGGAAGTCACAAGCAGTGCCCCCTTCCCCTTCTCTGACTGGTGAAGAGGATGGGAGTGCTGAGTGAGCACTGTGGTTGGGGTGTGCTCGGGAATGGGAGGCGATGGGTTCAAATCCCTGTCACTGGTGGAGGAAGGTGGATCAGCCTCCCCTGTGCTCCTGTTCAAAGTGGGTAAATGGCAGTGGGTGGGATGAGGTGTGACACCATTGCAAATGCTACTGCCTGGCAATTTGCTCAAGGGGACATTTGTTGTGCCTGTGGGAAAAACGCTGGCATAATCTGCTGCTGGAATCTGGAACAATGGCCTAATGGTGCAGTGAAGCATAGCTATTGCAAAATGGTTTGAATTTCTCATCTTTCCTTCAGCATTTTCCTCTTAATTCAGTTTCTCCACTCAGCAGTCTGGGCGGTTGGGTGCCATTCCAAAGTGCTTTAGGCCTTGTGTACCTTCCGTGGGGAGCCTCACACCACTATTCAGGGTTTCTGGAGTTTAACCTCAGGGCTAGCTGCTTTACTGCTTGGCACTGTAGCATTTGTGATGGTTTTGGATTTAGCCCTCTTTATTTAGTTGAGTGGCACCATGCCCCTCACCCTCCACCCTAAGTCTAATACAATCTTGCTATTAGTGACCTAGGTCACCTCTTTTCTCTATCAAGAAGTGAGAGAAAGAACCTGTAAAGGAAAAAAGCTATGATGCCACCAAGAATAGACAGCAAGAATGTCCTTACTTTCATTTTTTTCCATTTTTCTTGCTGTCTTACTCCACACTTATCTTTCTTCTGCTTCTAGCCACAAGGAAAGGTTAATAAGCAGGCTGCTCTGAGTCATCTCTTGAATGCAATGATAATCCAAAGGCTTTATTCTCAGGTTATCTGTAACCCTGGAGCTACCAGACTACAGCAACAGCCTGCTGCCAGAATGAACAATAGCACTACAATAGCACTGAGTGTGAGCTCCCAGGCTGCCAAACCCCAGCAGAGAACAATGGCTGCCCCACAGACACCTGCCCCACCTGGGCCTGGTGCAGCCTCTGCAGCACTTGTGTGCTCAGCAACAGCTCAGTTCTCCCTCCACATGTGGTGTGACCAATCCCAAAGTGCCCCTAATTGCTTGGGATTTGCCCTGCAGTGGAGGACCCATAGTAGGGGCTGCTGCCCAGTCAGACTCAGCCAAGTTTTGCTGATGAGCAGGGAGTAAGAAAGATGATGTTGCTTATTAGCAGATAGCAGCCACTGTGAAGCTGTGGAGGGAAAAGAATCCATGGGAGTGGAAGAAAGCTCAGCCATTAGTCAAACCAAACAAAATGCAGTGCTAGTTTATCCTGGTCACTTAAAACTGGTTGCGTCATTATGTGAGCAGGAAAGAGCAGCAGTTACCTTAGTATGTAACAGTCTGTTTCTGTTTTACTATATTCCTTCAAAACCTATGTTATTGCTAGTTGAATAATTGGTCTCTTTCTGTGGAAGCAGAAAAAAAACTCAGCCCAAGCTGTCACATTGACTTTAGTAGCCAACAGCTGAGTTTCTGTAGCAAGGCCGCTCTCCCCAAACTGTGCTTTGTATCCTAAGGGGTATCTCTGTCATGCATGTTCTGGTTGTGGTTCAGCCATTTATTGACAGAGGAGCAACCAGTATTTCATTCTGCAGTTTGTCTCCAGCTTTAGGCAAAGGCTCAGAAGTGGCTCCTGCAGTGGCTGGGAGACAGCAGTGCATGGACACCAGCACAGCTTGCAGGCTGTGGCTCTTGGTGCCAGCTGGAACTATCTGCCCAGCACAGCCAGTCCACAGCAAAGCAGGGAGGAATGCGTTTGCTGTCTTTTCCAGTGGGAGTGGTAATTGGTACCTGGTGGCTTGACAGCGTAAAAGGAAGGTTTTTCTGTAGATGGGAGGGATTTACCAGATCATAAAACCAGCTTTTCCCATTGCTCCTAGCAGACCTCTTTCTCTTCAACTCACCTGATACTCCAGGATCAGGAACGTTGCTCCCTAAAAGCCCATTGTAGTAGATTGTTGGTTTTAAGGGTGAGTTTCAGTACCTCATGCAGGTGCAGATAAGCACAAAATAATTTTTTTGTGATAGAGCAGAGTAACTAGGAGATCCTTTTACCTGGTATCCTCTGCATTGTTTCTAGACTGTCATTTGTCCTTTGGATAGTTTTTGCTTATTGTGCTCTCGAGTGAAGCGCTGACTGGCTTGTAAGGAACTTGTTCAGGTGGAAAGAGCTGTAAGAAAAATGCTCCACTCAAGCTGGAGTGGAAGGACTGTAATCCCTCAGACCCTGACTCTGAAGATCTAAGGAATGAATAACCAATATATGTAGAGTTTTGCTTGGTTCAGCTCAGACTCTCAGCCCTAAATAAACAACATCTCTTTTTACTGTGAATGCTGTCCCCTTGTGCTTTGCTGTGCAGCAGTTTGGCTTTTCATCCTCCCAATAATCACACTGTGCTCATACCTTGCTACTGGTCTGGGAGCCCTTTGTGATACTGCTTGAACCACCACAAGGCAGTCGCTGCTCCAGAGGGTAAAGGCTCATGTAGTTTGAGGGACAAAAGTACTTTGAAAACCAGCTTTAATTTCACAGGACACATGGCAAGAGATTTAGGTACTTAGCTCACAACAGCTATTTAAAATTTGGTGCTGGTATTTTGGTGCTGAAGCAGTGAGCACATCTGTCAAATGTCAGTATCTGTATTTGACAGCAGCTGCTTTTTTTTCTCCTCCTCCTGCTTCCCCAGTCTCATTTGGCTTTAAAGAACCAAGTATTGGGTTGCCTTTCATGTTTTGATAACTTGTGTTGAGGAGGACACCTTCCTTCCATGCTCTAGAAGTAATGTATTATAAACCTGTCAACAGCAGTTGAAAGGGGAATGTATGCAAAAGATGAGAGGGTTTTTAAAGGGAGCAGCTGCTCTTCCATGTTTAATGCTAAAAGCACAGTGGCAGCTGGGCTGATGGCACGGGGCCAGCAGCTACGAAGTGTTCCATCTGAACCGAGTGCAAGTAGTGGTGAGCCAGCTCAGATTCTGTGGGAGCTGCTCTGTGTGTGCTGTGCTTGTGGGATCACACTGCAACCCTGTCACAGTGTCCGAGAGCAGAGTGTGGAGCGAAGGGCTGGAGCATGATGTGACCTGGGCAGCGAGGCTGGCGATGCCTGGAGGCTGAGATGAATGGGAGGTGAGGAGAGGACAAACCAGCAGGGTTGTTGTAAGTTTTACAACAGGATACAAACCATGTGCAGGATTGTGCCTGTGTTGATTCTGCCTTTTGGTGGAGCTGCCAGATAGTCTGGGCTTTCAGCCTGGTGCCTAGAAACTGGGGGGTTTGGGGTGGGTTGTTTGCTTTTTTTGTGTGAGTGAGTTGCTTGTTTCTTCTCCTTCATAGTATGTAGGATAGGCCCTCAATGGAAATGTCTGCCATTCATAGTCTTTGGTTGTACAAATCTTAATTTCAGTGTATAACCTGTATCCCTCAGGTGCAAACTATATATGTGAAATTTTTATGTCCTTGCCTGCTGTGCTGCTTATAACGCTGTGTGGTATAAAGGCAGGGTAACAGATGAGAAAAAGTCCTGAGGTGTAAGAGAAAAGGTGGAAATCCTTTGAGCTAAGGTTTTGCTGAGAGATGAGATACTACCTGTGGAGGTGGTGGTTTTCTTGGAGCTAAAAAGTGTTCCAAGTAAGAGATTACCTTATTGGCTCTCTTGATTGTGTCAGCTCAGCCCTCAGCTCCTCTCCAGCACTCCAGCAGGCAGAGCAGGTCCTCAGCAACCTCCTGCATCTTTTGGATGCTGAGTAATAATGGGCAGAAAGATGCAGGAGCTCAGTTACCTCAGTTTGCCTCCGAGCAGTGCAGGGATGCTTCAGCTGATAGCTTCTCTTACGCTCTTCTCAGGGTGGACTTAAACCCTCACAGCTATTAAGTTAAGCACTTCTGATTAGTTATTGCTTTATCTTCCTTTCTCCCCTTTCTTGAAGTAAAAACCCCGAATTTCCCCTTACTACAGTTGTACATAAAACAAGAAGTCAATAAATCCTTAAATGAGATGGTGTCGTTGGGTCTGCGCTGAGGCTCCAGCAGAGTCATGGCGAGGAGGCCATGCAGGGACAGACCAGTGAGGCACCCCAGCCTTACCCCACTTTGCTTCCACAGGCTTGGCAAACATGAGTAGTCCTCTTCTCCTTGCACCCCACCTTGCCCAGGGTGCTGAGGGCTACTGGGTGAATTATTACCAGTGAATCACCTATGAAAGTCTTTTAAATTAACCTGGTTTCTTGTAATGGACTTTTCCATGAGCTGTCATTAACAAATGCCACAACTTACCTTTTTTTATCAAGATCTGAAGTTCCCCTTGCACTCACTTGTGCTCTTCCAGACACGAGGCTGTTGAAAGCCAGCAGAAATTCCCTCCCCCTGGCACACAGGGCTCTCACACCCATACTGGTTCCTTGTAGCCTCTTCCCTGCTGATGGGAATGGACATGTCCAGCCTGAGGCTCTTCCTTCATGAGATACCAGAGGCAAATTAGTTGATGTGGAGGTGTGGGAGCATCAAATGCACCTTTCATCCAAGGTCTCTTTCATGATGCTACAGCAGAACAGATCTTCAGGCCTTGCCTCAAGCAGCTTTAACTGTGTTTGTTTTGCAGCTTCTGTTGGTGTCAGATGGATGATCGGGGTTACAGAAATTAACAAGGGCTCCACCTATGGCAACAAGGACAACAAACAGAAACAAAAGTAGCATCTTCAGAGACTGCTTCAATCCAAAGAGAACAGATGCAACTGCTGAAAACTCTTAAGTGCATATCATGGTCCTTCAAGTGAGATCAGAGGATGCGTAATTGCCGTGCATATCTGAATTTGTGCTCCTGTTGTTTTTCTCTGGGGTTTGGGCTGGATGACATGCTGGAAAGATGCACTCCTTCATATACTCTCAACAACAGGTTTGCACATGTGTGGTTGGTTTGTTTCCCTATGAAGTGTCTTAAGTTTTGAAGAAAAAAAAGTAAATTCCAGTGTGCTTGTATGAAGAGACTCTACCTGGAAGCTAACCAGAGGTGCAGGCTTTAATGTCAGAAGATTGTTATAAGATGATTAAACTTGATAGTTGTGTAGATCACACAGTTTAACAACCATAATCTGTCAGTGTTTAAATACAGTACAGCGGGATGCTGTGCTTGGTTATAGCAGTATTGGACCGAAGCAGCTCTGCTGAACTGGCAGAACTACAGTAGAGTTTTTGTACATCTAGGACTTATTCCCACAGCGTGCACTACATGGGCCCTTCAAAACTTCAGCCAGACCCTGGACATCCAGACATCAGGGCCTGGCAGTAGCATTACCTGGATCAGAATTTGGCCTTGTGGCCTGAGCAGAGCTAAGTTACCCACTGCCATCTCTTCCCCAGACCATACATCCAAGGCTTTAAATGTTACTTAAAATTCCAGGCCATCCTAACAATTGTGGAAAGAAAATAACTGGGCATGGTGTAGTGAAATAATGCAAAGTGTGCATTAAAATGTATGCCCCACACCCATACTGTTGTGATCCTAATTAATCTGCTTGTCTGTCTTTTCTGATAAATTAGTTTACTTGGTGCCTCTTAACAGTCAGCCTAATAGTAAATTATTTTCTTCTGGGGAGGAGAGGGGAACTAGGATGGAGACCTAGGACAGTGGGTATAGCTCATTTTTTTTATGTCTCTCTTAACTTGATTTGACACCCTTCTGAATTAAATAAAATTAGAATTAAACTCTGAGGAAAATGTGGTTGCTCTGACATTCCCAGTTCTAATTTCAGGGCAGCTGCCTCCTGTTTTTAAACTTCTAGAGTTTAGGATCTGCAGGTTACTAGAAAGAACTTGTTTAAAGCAGGAAAAAAAGTAAAGAGGGGACATTAACAGCAATTATGACTGGGAAAAAAAAAATCCCAATTTTTTAAAGTTTACTGATTCTGACACTGAGTAGTTGAGGTTGTAATTGGCACTTTCAAAGACAGTCCATTTTCACTAGGCACGGGACTTAACCATGATAGTCTCTAGTGAAGAAAGTGAGCAGTCTTATTCCAGCAGCTGGTATAAAAACATTGCTCTTGTCATATAATAAACTGAGGCCAGAAGAAACAGGCTAATACAAGGGTTTTATCATTCCATGAAATATGTATTTGCTGTTCAGTAAATCAGATAATCTAGAAACTCACCTTTTTAATATGCAGCACCTAAAAAGCAGGTGAAGTAGTGCTTTTAGCATGGAGCAATAAGTGTATAGATAGTGGAGGCAGTAAAATTTACAACAGGAAGGAAGGAACAGACCATGGGAAGTGTGAGAGACTGGTCTGGGTGGCTTTTTTCCTCACACATCTTGTGTACACATGCATTCCCTGCACTCTGAAGCCTTCTGGAATAGGTTGTATGATGTCATGATCAGAAACGGGTTCTGATGTAGTTTTTCCAACACATGAAACAGAGCCCGAGAGTATAAAAATACTGCAATATTTACAATGCTATTAATTAAAGCACATGCCCTGCACTCTATTTCACACTCCTAATAGTGAAAAACTGAGGATTATATCCTGTAGTAATGATCAGGCACATAAACAAGCCAGACCTGAAGACAATGTACCCCCCAGAGTTTGAAAGGGGGTGGGAGGGGAGAAAGAAAAGGCCTCTCCAGGGTGGCCTTTTATTGTAAATATTACCTGACAGGTCCAGTGGCCTCTTCTTAGGGTGGTGGGTGAGTAGTTCTGAGCAGCAAATACATCCTCCGTGAGTGACAAAGGCTGTTCTGCCTTCCTAAGACCCACAGATTTAACATGCAGCAAGGAAGACATTTAGCATTCCTTGTGAATCTTAGTCCTTTCCCCTCCAACTGCACACAGTGCCGCTCCTCCCAGAGGAAAGTACCAAACAAGTAAATACTTCTGGAAGAGTGCAGAGATTATTTCCTGCCCACTTCCCTGGGTCCAACCCTTAGAACAGGCTGAGGGCCAAACATACCACTCCTGGATCCATCCTCCTAAGCACTTCTGCAAGTCCTGGCACACCACTGAGGCCCTTCCAGCACTCACTGACGAACAGAGAAAGCTTAATGGTCCTTGCCAAAGTTAAACTTGTCCAGTTCACTGTATTAGAAGAATGACATAGGTCATTAGGAAGCAGTGTTTGCCCCTCATCCCCACAAGCAACTGTATGTTCTACAACTGCCTTAACAAAATTAGTCTTAATGTTTGTTTATACAAAAATAAAAGTATAAAAAGCGGATATGCAGTGATTGAGTTTTCTTTTGGTTGGAAGAACACACTTGTAACAGTTTGTCACCTCTATCCTGACTCCTAATGGCTGTCCACAGTTCCTGATTGTGTTCAAGGGCACCTGAAACAAGGCACGTGAGGACACAAATCAGTCAGATACTTCTGTTACACTGCAAAGCAAAGCACACAGCAGGCTGGGGGGACACTTAGGTACTTTCATACTCCTTTACTGAGGATGACAACATACTTCCCCCATCCTATCACAGAACTGAAAATAGAGAACTGAAAAGGAGGGAAAGTCTTTGTTTAAATTCAGCATTATATTTTTTGAGAGCCTAAATACATGCACAGGTGACATGCACAGCAAGGCTTGTACTTTTCTAGAAATGTCAGATTTTGTGGTACCTCCTCAACAGTTCACCCCACACCTGTGGCTAATTAAGGATTTGTGGATTAAGATGAGAGACAAGACACTAAAATATAAAACCAAATATTAAAATCAAGTTTTAAGTTACTGATTTTAAGTCTAAGGCTGCAGAAGGAATATGTAAACTTGCATTAATGTTTACAAGTAACAGTTTTAAGTCACCTGTTTGTAATAGCAAGTTAAAAAAAAAACAGATCATGCACTGCAGGCTATTTCTTCCAATTGCTAACCACCTCTAATCTCTCTTCCTTGTCCAAGGCTGATGACAGTTGAGGTGTGGTGGGGAAATGAAAGCCCAGGATCAGGAGTCAATTTTCAAATAAGGTTCTTGGTTTTGCCACACAGAACACAAAAATTGCCTTGTACAGTTCTCTTGTAGAAGACATAAAGGCCTTGCAGAGCACTCCCTGTTCACAGTGCACACATTCAAGAAGGAAGCAATCCCTTAGATAAAAGGCAGTGTCAGATATTGCCCATCACCCTCTTTCCTGAGACAGCTATGAAAGGGGGAACCTTACTTCTCTCACCACTTGTGTAAGAAGCATCTCACACCACTCATCTTGACCCTTGACAAAACACTGACCATTGCAATATAAGAGCAGCTTATTCCAGTTATGTCAGCTTAGCAGTCTTATCCCAATGCTGCAAAAAAGTTTAAAATGCAACACAGCCCTGCATTTATTTTTGGAAGAAAAACCCTTTACCAACATCTCCTAAAATAAACCATTTATTGAGAAAAACCTTTTTTTTTCAAAATTTCATTATTCGGCCTTGTGCATAACAAATCCGAAGCTTGCCAAAAACAAATAAACAAAAACCCCAGTAAAAGTTCACAGTCAGTGCACTCAAACAGATTAAAAAACAAGGTCCATAACGCCTGATAACACTACAGCATTTTTCTGAACCTAGAAAGTTCAAAAATACTACATATTAACATTACAAGTTCTCAATCAAATGAGAAACAGGAGAAGGAACAAAAAGGGCATGGTCCATATACAGTAGTAATGGCACTTTCACTGAAACATGCAGCTTCTTCCAACTTGCAGACACGTCACGTGAGCAACATGTGCCAAGTAAAATGTACAGGAGCAGCAGAGGAAGTGACACTGTCACTTGTGCAGTCTTCGTTAAGGTCAACTTTTACACTGTTTCTCAGCACAGTCTTTATGTAAATATTACATACAGTAGTGATTAAAATCTTGTCAGAATAGAAAACGCCAGAGATTGAGTAACTTCATTCTTCATCTGTGCAAACCTGTGAAGGAAGCAAAAGGCAGTTACTTCAGTCATCTCCCTCCTGCAGCAAGATGACAAAGGATCCATTTCTTTAGCACCTTCACATCTTGAAGTTTTTTCTTCCTCCCTTGTTAGACAGTAACACATTACAAGTGTTTGTAGGGAGTTGGAATGGAGACGTTCCCACTGTCAGTGCATCCTTTAGGTGCCTAAAGCAGTGTCTGCCTCTATGATGGATGGGATCTGCTACAGTTGCACCGATGAGGGATGGGTGATGATACCAAACACTGCTACTGAACCAGAATACCTAAGTGGTCAACTTTATGCTGGAAAATGGGATGGAATTCAATAACCTACTGCACTCCTGCATCGTAAAAAAATAAGTTACTAATACAGGTCAACTTGTAGCTGTGAACATTTGCCTGTTCTTAAGGAAAGCATCACAGTGCAGTTCATGCAAGAACTGCAGACTGTTACACCAGCTGCCAGATAAAACATTCAGCATGACCTTAACCTTAAGTATGAACTTAAAAGAAAAGCAGCCCCTTGCACAGAAGAATGGAAGAGTTCTCACGCATGTGCTGGTTTCACTGTTTATGGAGGGGGCCCTTATCTCCAAAAACCTGTGCATCTGTACTTAAGTTTTTGCTGCAGAGCCCTTCAGATCCAATTAGCTACCACTGAGATGAAGCCTGACTTGTCTTTTTAACACAAAGATAATGCATTTCGAAAGAGCAGTGAAAGTTTGTTGCATGGTGCACACCAGGTCCTAATCAAATGCTTGCTAAAAAACAACACATATGCTTCTGGAAAGTTGCCAATCCATGCCTCCTAAACAGCATCAACTTGCTACCAGCCCCTCCCCATGGTACCAAGTCCTGTGGCATCACTGAAAACAAAGAAGCCAGCTAAAAACTGTTCCCAGTTCCCATGTGCAGTTTTTGTAGCCAAAGTCATCAGACAAACCTTGACAAAAGGATGATCGAGAAGCTGGCTGGCCGTCCACCTCATCTTTGGGTCACTTTCCAGGCAGTGGCAAAGGAAGTCTTTCCCTTCTGGGCTCACTTTGTCAGGAATAGGAGGTTTATGACCCATCCCCACTTTATACATGATCTGGAAGTTGTGCTCATATTCATGCCAAGGCCTCTGCAACAGTTAACAGCATTGCTAAGTGCAAGCTTTAGTGAGCAACTTGCTACCCACTAGAGAATATATTTCTGTACTCCAGGAAATGAAAAACCATCCCAGTCTTTGCAGACTTAAGTGTGACAAATTGCTGAGAGTGGGAGCCCAATGTGCAGAAAAACTACTGAGAACAGTTTGCATTTTGTCAGTACATGAAACATCCCTACCTTGCCGGTGACCATCTCTATGACAACACAGCCCAGGCTCCAGATGTCTGCTGCACGTCCATGCCCTTCTCCTTTAGCTCTAGTGATTACCTCTGGAGCCATGTATGCTTTGAAACAACATATATGATGCCATCAGTTCATATTGCAGAAGGAACAGTATACACCAAGTGACTGACTGGATAAACCAAATGCTTTTTAAAATACCTAATGAATTACTACTCATGTTTTTTTGCTAAGTTTTGCCATTTGCTGGTTTCTTGTTCTTTGACATGTTTTCAGCACAGCAGTCTTTCAGTTTGATAAGTGATAGCGAAAATGCTGTTACAGTACATGCTTTCAGTTACTGCCATTTTCTGAAAATCGATTAAGCAGCTCTTTGGTGAAAAGAGTACTGTTTCAATAAGGCTGCAGAGAAAAATACAACCCCAGAAAACACATGCTCCAGCATCTCTATAGTTACAGACAAATACAATTTTATCTTTCACATTATATCATTCACTGATTGTTTTGGCTTCTGGATGTAAAGCACAAAACTAGCTAAGCTAAAAATCAAGTTTCTCTGAAACACATGGTTTTACTCCAGCCCAGACTTCTGGCAGAGGTATCTTCTTTTATGGTAACTAGAAAAGTACCTGCCTAGCACAAGCTTCTTTACCTGCAGTCCCCAAGGTACTGTTCACTTCTCCAGGCATTGTCTGGGTATTGTTCTTCAACTTCACGGAGCAGCCAAAGTCCCCTAGTTTAATCAGTCCAGATGAGGTAAGAAAGATGTTGGCTCCTAGGAAACACAAGGAAACACAGTAACACTTGGTTAAGCCAGCACTGAATTGAGCAATGAGGGCTTCTCAATATACCCTTGGAAGTTGCAATGGATAGTAGCTGAATTCACACTTAGATTTTTACCTGTGAATTAAGTATGGAATATAACAGCACTAAAGATGTTCTGGTGGGTTTGTGCTAACATGAAGTGTACTGGAAGTTGACAAGTGTTCAAACAAAAAAAAAGCAGTATGGCAGGCAAATTAAACAGCTTTCCATACAAGCTAGTTATAATAAATGACTCCTTCAGGAATTCCACTGCTTCTCCCTGTGAGCATTAAACTAGGAAGAAACGCTTCCTGGCAGAGGCCATTGCTGTGTCCCTCCTACTAGCATCTCTTCAAGACAGATGATATCATGCTTGTGATAGCTAAAAATAGCGTGGCCAGCGGGATGAGAGAAGGGATCCTCCTGTACTCAGCTCTGGTGAGGCTGCACCTCAAGATGTGTGTCCAGCTCTGGGCCCCTCACTACAAGAAGGACACTGAGGTGCAGGAGCAAGTCAAAAGAAGGGCAACAGAGGTGGGGGAAGGGTCTGGAGCACAAGTTCTGTGAGGAGAGGCTGAGGGAGCTGGGGGTGTTTAACCTGGAGAAGAGGAGGCTCGGGGGAGACCTTGTCACTCTCCACGACTGCCTGGAAGGAGGCTGTAGCCAGATGGAGGTTGACCTCTTCTCCCAGGCAGACAGCAAAAGGCCTCAAGCTGTACCAGAGGAGGTTCAGGTTAGACATCAAGAGGAATTTCTTCACTGAAAGGATGGTCAGGCATTGAACCAGGCTGCCCAGGGAGATGGTGGAGTCACCATCCCTGGAAGATACAACTGGGCATGGCTCTGAGTCCCGTGGTTTCATTGTTAGACACAGTGGTGGTCAGTCAAAGGTTGGACTCGGAGGTCTTTTCCAACTTTAATGACTTTGTGGTCACAGCTGACTTAAAAACAGAGCTCAGAGCATTTTATTACTATACTACCAAGTGCCTACTCCATTGCAATTGCAGAGTAATTTTTGGAGGAGAACTACCATTAAAATAACCAACTGGCTATACTGGCAGCTTACACTAGAAAAAACTTCCTGAGCATAGTTAAAAATCTCCAAGGGGAATCTGCAAATGGCTTCAAGTTGGTTGCTCAACACAACAGTGCAAAATAAGCCGAGTGGTTTTGACAACCTGTGGTTTTCTTTCATTCAACATCCTGCCAAAATATTCATGTTGACAGCAACAGAAAACAGGTAGAGCAGAAGGAGCTCCTTATGTCAGGCCACATTCTGCATTCTACAAGTATCACAATCACCTGGCAGAAATAGACTTCAGCTGTGATCTTTCTTGAGGAAAGATGGATGGTATGCACAACACAAAACTACTCACCTACTCTAGGAATAGGCAGATATTGAGGATTTCACTACACATAGCCTCTGCCCATGTCTCACATAAAGATTCATTCAAAAGTGGCTCATCTCAATACAACCTTCCAAAGTTTCTCACTTTTGTTCCACTTTGAGCAGTGCAGAAATTCTTGGCTGCTCCTCCTTTGTGTTAGTTAATAACTTTTTTCCATCCACTTGGTTGGACCTCCCCAAGATATTCACAGAGAATACAAAGAATCCTCAAAAAGCTCAAGTCAAAAAAAGGCAGTGCAGGTCAAAACCCTGCCCATTCCTCAAAGGACTCTCTGACTACTCTGATAATAGTTGTTAACTATTTAGTCCAAGAGGTGTTACACAGAACTGCAATTAATGGGTGACCAAAATCATTAAGAGAATTAAATCCCAACCTTTGGTTGCTGTAGCTCTTATAAGTCCTGAAATAATTAACATTCAGGGAATACAACTGTTCTGTACATTGTGTCCAGTGGTTTTCCACTTCTTTCCACTTTCAATTCAGATGCTTGCACATACTCCAGAATTCTTTCACTGGATTCTGCAGTTTGCCATCAGTGGGACTGTGTTCAGTCACAGGCATGTGTAATGGAGCTGGGCAGACCATCCCTCAGTGATCTGAATGAAGGAGGATCCAGAAAGACACAAAGCAGTACAAGAAGGCTGCTTGATGGGACACTAAGTATGGGCAAGGCATGAGGAGAGTGACAGCTTCTTCTTCCTCTGAACTACTGTCAACTGCTTTTCTAATGTTTCCAAGCAGCTGCTTGTCAGATAGAAAGTAGGTGCACTTAGCCTACAAAAAGAGCTTAGGAAAAACAGTCCTCACTAGCAAACACTTTTTCAAGGATGTTTTGGAAACCTGTGCTTCCATGCCTCAAGAAAGCAACATGAAACCTTTACAGAAGGCTACAAAGTAGTTTCCAACTACTATAGTGGGTGGAGCTTGGCAGTGCTAAAGTTCAACAATCCTCTCTTCTGACTGAGTTTATGCCACTGGGACAGTTTAGTTTAATACAGAATAGCTCAGAAATAGTTCAGAACCCTCTTCCAAGGCCTTTCAAACTAGAGTTTGTCCCTTTTAATGAAAAGTAATGACAATTTAGCCTAAGTGTTATCATGAAAGCTCCTGTGAGCCTTTTCCTGAAAGCACTTAAAACTGTCAAAAGGAATAAAGCACTGAACCCAAGTTTCACCAAGAAGACAAGGACAGCACTTGAAGACTCATGTTGCAGACACTTTCTGTCAGCTTCCACTGATGTGCTGTCGCTGGAGCCTGTTTCGTAAACTGCTTGTTCAGAAACCAAGACCAGACTGTAAGAAGGAGTCTTTAAAAAGGGTCTCCTTGTTAAATGAAACCTGCACAGAATCCAGCAGGACCCGTGTAAGAAAAGCAGACAAGAGGGAAGTACTTTGAAGATGCCTGATGCTTTTTACCTTCGACAGTTAACACTACTGGGAATGTAACAGAATTCCTACATATCTGCATGGTTAATAGGCAAAATAAAACCAAAGACCATGAGTAAAACAGCAGAAAGGGACCACCCCCCCATCTCTCCCCTTACACGTACACTGAAGCATTGTCACTGGATGCACTTGGCAGAGGCAGGAGGTCACCCAGCTGTGCACAGCTCTCCTATTGTGACACCACAGATCCTCCTGGGCATATGGCAAAGAGAAAGTGTCAAAAGCCACACTTCTGCTAGATTAGCCGAAACCTAAAGCATTTAAACTCGAGTTTCATGCCCTGTACCTCTGCCAAGTCAGCCCCATAAAAAAAAAATGCTAATGAAAACTGTACATGGTAGTCCAAATGTTTTGGTGGAAATCCTGTGAGTCCATGGAGCAGCACCAAAAGCCCCACTAAAGGCTGTGCTGGAATTCCAGAAAAAGAGGCAGCTCAGACATTCCACAGCAAGTGCTTAAGCTGTGCAGAAGCCAAATCCCTTCAAGAAACAAGCAGGCCAAATGGTACTCTTGGATGAGAAAACCAGCTTTCGCATACTCTTTTTCCTCAGTCTCTTAGAGAGCCGTGACACATGCCCACAGTCTCCTGTTGCACAGCTCTCCATCTCTTGCTAAATGACATTCCTCCCTTCCTGACCTTCCTGTGCTCATCAGGAAGGCAGGATGGCAAAAGTTTTGAGCTAACAAGGTTAACAAGAAGACAATAATACAGTAGCAGTTTGATGAAGACTTTTTCATATGGAGCATCTCATCCACAGGTTTCTGAATTACTAAAGCTTCAGATACAATCCTGTCATTTTCTGTATTCATCCAAGCACTCCTCAGGAACCTGCCCTCTCCTGAAGAGCATCTACCAGTCATGGCCTCATTGATTAATTCCTCTCAATTCAGCACTTGTGAGACCACATCTTGAGTGCTGTGTCTTGTTTGTAGGCTCTCCAGCACAAGAGAGACAATGACACACTGAAGCTAACCCAGGAGAGCAGCACCAGGATGTTCAGGGGGCTGCACCCAACGTATAGGGAAAGGCCCAAGATGGGTTTGTTCAGCTTGAAGAAGGGATGCTCGGAGGAGTGGCTGTGTGGGGGATTTATTGCTGCTTTCAGCTGCATAATGCGAGGATAGCAAGACTGTGGAAACAGACTTTTCCCTCAAAGGCACACTGTGAAACGGTTATGGGGCAATGGACACAACAGCAAGCTCTGCAGATTCCAGGGAGCAATCAGGATAAAGCTTTTCACAGTGGGGATAGGTCAGTCATTGGAATAAGGCCTCTTCATCCCTGGAGATACACCTTTATCTCACCTCAACAATCTGATCAGTCCTGAGCAATCTGATGTAATTTGACATTGGATCTGATACTGAGGCTGGTCCTGTTGAGGACAGAGGGCTCAGAGATATCCACAGGTTCCCTCCAGCATTAAATATTCCATCATTCTCCATAACTGACCAGAACAGCTTCCTTACAAAAAGTGAAATAATTCTAACCAAGAAAACTGGGCTTAGACACAAGAATTAAAATTCAATACCCAGAATAGAGATTTTTTTAAGAGTCTCACAAGAGACTATCTCCTGCTACATACCAGCACCACCTGCTTTTCACAATGATGCAGACTAAGCAAAAGCAGTGTAGCCAAATGTAACAATCAGCCAACACAACACTCCTGCCCTCACCATCACAGGTTGAAGAATGTTTTTCTACAGCTGCATCTTGCTTTGTCTTTTACCCTCATAGAGCTGGATGCCATAATAGCATCTGAAAGACAATGGTGGCACAAGGGGACACTACTAACCAAAAGTCTATTTTTGAGGACAAGGTACTTGTGGACACCAAGTACAGGTGTCTTCCAGGATACAGATAATCATTATAAGAATTGCTTATCTGCTGCTAAAAGAAACAGATTCACAGCCATGTTTAGCAAACTGGCCATGAGAGATCTAGTATGATCTGACAGCAAGACTTTCATAGGAAAGCAGTTTTAACAGTCCGAGTGTCATTTTTCCCTATCAGAAAAATAAGAGCACCAGTCTACACGACAGATAAAATTAAAATTAGAGTGTTCTTTACTGCTGTTAGCCTGAAAACTTGGGAATGCAATGTTAGCATAAAAGAAGTCAATGAGCAAAAGACTTGCAATGCATCAGGTAACCTTTATAAAAACAACCTCTGTGGTCTGTCTTTATATTCTGCCATGGAGTTTCAGGAAGGTCTATACCTAGATGTGCCTGCAGTGACCCTCTGTTACTCTCAAGAAACACCCCAACATTTGACATAAGGAACGTGTTGTGACAGAAATGCCCTCAGATAACACAACGTTACAGTTCTGTTAAACAGCTTTTCTCATTCCATGCATTTCCCTGAAGAGCAGAAGACCTATTTGGAAACATATCCAGATATCAGCAATGACACTGAACAGCACAACAAAAATCCCTGTCAGCCAGCCTTGGATTTTGATCACAACGAGCTTCCAGGAGAGCATAATCCAGCTAAGCAGAACCTGGACAAGGAATGATCAAGAAAAGGGCAAGGAGGGAACTGTGAAAAGCACAAAGGGAAATCCACAACTGGAGAGAAACCTTTGGTGAGGAAGGAGAACCAGAAAAGATTGCTGGGGAATGGTAGTGAGGGAAAGTTTTTTCTAGGAAAAAAAAAAAGCCAAAACTGACTCAAGAGTGGCCTACCTGGGTGGAAGGCCTCTGGATCGTAGATAGTTGTTTTCCCAAATGAGAAGCACGAGGCCAAAGGACCAAGAGCAACTGGGAACCTCCTACACTGCTGCGGTGATTCAAAACCCTGTGAGCAAGAGGGACATAGAAACCCAGCATCGTTGGGTTGCACTGCCTTGTCACAAAATGAGCATTCACAGGGCATATTGTGTGCATTGCTTCCCCTACCTTCGCCTAAGTTTCCTGCCATCGGTGAGCCAAATATGCCAGACTAACAAAACCAAGATAACTAGACATGGAGGATGTTGTTGGAAGGCGCAGAAAAAGAAAAATGAACCTGAAATGAGGACTGTCACTGGGTATCTTAAAAGCCAAACCCAACCCCCTTTGGTTACTGTAGTTTCAGTCTGCTAATTATGTAAGCAAATGCTGACAGCCAGGCACAAGAAGATAAATGTATGGAAAAAACCCACTAGATAAAGGGATATCCTAAAATAAGTTCTTTTAACAATGGTTTTGTTACAAAGTTTAATCAGTCATTCATCTGAAATTCTAAAACTTTTCAGGAAAATGGAATCACAAGGAAAAGTTCTGATGCACAACTCTAGCACTGTACACTGCCTGTCAGCTCCAGAAAACACCATTCAGTTGCACAGACAACAAGGAAAACAGCATTACACAACTCACCACATTATTACTCAAAATGCAAGGACTAATAATTGAGTTTAGATAAATCCCCAATAATCTTAACAACCTCTAAAAAACTATATAAGTCATGGGCAAAATTTATGAGTTCGAAATGAATGTTTTTTACAATTTACACTTAAAAGAAAAAGCATGAAACTAGCCAGTAACTTGTAAACTGAAAAGTTAGTGGAAGGCTTTATGCAAATAATGGCTGCACAGATAATGCACACTAATATGCAAATACATCCCCCCCCATCCTTCCCCCCCGCTCTCATCTACCACACTGAAACAACAACATTACCATTTTGGTTAACATTACCTTTAATGTCTCGATGAACAATACCATGTTCATGTAGTACATTGATAGCAATTGTGATCTGCTTGGAGTAGAGCCTAATGACATGCTCCTGAAGGCCCAGTTTTGATACCTCCTCCAGAGTGCCCTCATCACAGTACTCCATGAAGATGTACATTTCTTCCTGTTGTGGGAACCAAACCAGATTTCATTGGGTGTCATTTTTTATATTTTAAACACTGAATTAAGATAAAGTTTTCCTTATATCCTTCATGTTCATGAAATGAATAATAAAAGTATCATGTAAGGTCTTAATGAAAGCATCACTTACCATAAAATACCTAATAAATCATCTCTTCAGAACTCTATTCTCTCTAGCATGCTGCAACCTAACATATTCTACTGCACAGCTAGGAAACTCTCTGCTACATGCCTATCTGCATCATTTATACATAACTGATACTGTCTGGTGGTATAAAAATACAGTGTTTTGGCATCAACCAAAAGACACTCTGGAAATCTTGCAGGCATATTACATAGAAATGTGTCACCATTGAGTTCAGGGACAGTGAAAACAGCAGCATAAACTTCAGATGAAAAAGCCATTTATTAAGAAAATTTTGTCCTTTCTATATCCAGGGTCGCTAGAGCAGGGCACAATCATTAGTTCTTAGATGAACACCTCTTTAGCATCATTGGTTAGTTACAACAATGCCTAAAAATATCAAGTTGGAATAACAAAATGTAAAAACACCACGTGCAAAATATAGTTTACAAAAAGACATAAGATGGTTTACATAAACTCCTGGTTCTCAGCTCCGTTTGTGAGAAAGCAACTTCTTCTCACAAACAGGGCTGGGAGCTGGAAAATTTCTCCCTGATCAAACTCATCAGTGTCCACAGAAATGTAAAGAGTTTTTGCTTATTTAGAGAAGGGAGAAAAAAGGGGCACCAAATGATGTTTTGGGCTTATTTTTTATCCCCTCTCTCTGTCCCAGTTCCTGAAGTATCATGTGTTGATTACTTGGGAAGGGCAAATTTTTTTGTTCTTTGCTGTGGCTTGAATAAGCATGCCAACTCTAACTCACTTTAAGGAAAATTAAGTATCTGCTCCCACCCTGTCTCCAAGCCCAGATGATTTCAGCCAGACTAAATTAATATAAAAAGATGGCAAAGACACCAAGCTCTTAGAAACTAGTCCAAGAAACGAATGACCCAGTGGTTTGGGTGACCACAGACACCCAAATTTGTGTCTCCAAGTAGAGAAATGCAGAAAGCAGCCTATGTCTCCTTCTAAACCAGCAATGGGTCACCAAAACAACTTATGCCATATTGAGTAAATCAGTCAAATCCAAGCAGCACTTTCCAGCAAGACATCAGGACTTGAGACTCACAAGTGGGAAGAGCATGTGGGAAGCAGAAAGTAATAAAAAGTTGGGTATCTCAGCACACAACTCTGGAATCCAACTCCATAGAAAAACACATTTCATTAGTTCTGATGCTGAAGGAAGAAAACTTGCTTTTTCCTTCTGAGGAGATGCTAGTTGAATTCCAATACTTGTCTGGCATCGAGATTTAAGTGCCAGCATAAAATTTTTTCAGGAATCAACATGATACAATATGAGTACAACCTTTGCTGCTAACAGGGACAGGTTTTAGCCTGTCTAGTCTTTATCTACATATTGAAGTTACCATACCATATATAACTTGCTTTTAGACCAGTTCAACAGAGTAGCAGCATAGAATAGCTCCAGCATTACTCACTCTATTCAATTATTTTAAGCCTTCTCTGTTTATGTACCAGTTCCAAAAAGTCTCTCCAAACTATGTTTCAGAGACTTCAATATCCAGAGGCAAAAAGACACACTGCTAATTCACAGAGATAACCAGACAAGACTGACTAGAATGCTCTCATGTAAAAACCTCCAATAATGCAGAGCTTCATTACATTTTCTCTCTGCCTTATAAAAAAGCTTCATTAATTTATGTTTTCTTACCCTGTGGAGCTCCACACCAAAATAACGAACCAGATTAGGGTGTTTGATCCCTTCAAAAATCTTCAGTTCATCAGCTGTTTCTTTGATGGTTTTGTGATCATTAGGTTGAAATCTTATCTGCAAGAAAGACTTGTCATTATTTTGCTGCTATTTCAAATTAATAAGGAATAAAAAAAGCAAACAACACATCCTAAACTCAAACACAACAAAAAGCTTTTGTTGTTGTTGTTAAATAACATCATCACACAAAATGCCCCAAAATACTCCTCTCCGTCCCCAAACTGCAACAAATAAAGCACACTAAGCAATTTCTGGAAAATTATCTACAACTATGATGATTTATAAACTTTATAAGAGCAAAATGCTGTTACTTAAATGTGTAAATACACATATGTGTGCACATATATCTCTCTTCTGTGCTTGCCTTCTAGCTTAAGTGTGGTAGACAGACACAATACAAGAGAATCTGAAAGCAACATCAGAGAGAGCTATCACGAAACAAATTTTGTCAGGTACTTCATCACCAGAGTCTAAGGAATCTCTGTGAGGGGTTTATTCACTGAGAACAAGGCAGCTGCAGGGAAAAGGTGTGACATGGAACAAATACAATCAAAGGTTTTGATGAAAGAAACAGGTTTTCATTACTTCTCCTACAATAAGCTGTGATAAACCACTCAAGGAGGAAAAACATTATCAAGTGTCCTGAAAAACTGATTTAAAGCTTCTATATGCACAAAGATAAGCAAAATGAACAGCAAGTTATGGAAGATACTACTTTTACCATATTGTTAGAAAGTAGAAACTTCATTAATTGAGTGCAGGACAACTGCTAAAGAAATAAATGCATATATTTTGCCTTCAGTTGCTAGGATGTTATGATTGTTATGTTCTGTATAACAATTCCAGGATACAGTTTGTACTCAAACAGTGGTAAAAGTAAATATACAAAGATTACAAAAAGATGACAAATGATATTCAAGTATTTTTTATATATATATATATATTCCCTAATGCTTAGTTGCGAGACTATGCATTTGTAATGAAGCCTGTCCACTATAATTTGAAGTCATTTTAATGCCACTGTGGTTGAGGTAATAATGTGTGATGAAAACTTGGTGCAAGGGCAGGGGAATGCAGTGTTCTTAACCAGTTTAAAAAAAAAAAAACAGTAAATCTATCTTCTCTCATGTTATTCTTAGAGAAATCCAGAAAAGCCTTTTATTTGGAAGCTGCAAGCAGTCTGCATTCAAGCCTAGTGAAACAAATGCCTGCCAAGTAAGATCTGTTTATGAGTTTACTTCAGCTTCTGCTGAAGAGCACACACATGCTAATCTGTAAACAGCACATGCATCTATAAAGCAACTTTGAATTACAGAAGCAGAGTGCTACTGATGAGAGGGAAAAACCTTATTTCACCGGGAGAAAAAAATGTAACAGTAACAAAATTTCAAGTGTTGGTATTAGTGAATGAGTATGGTACAAGAAGTTAAGCACAAGCCCAGTCTTGCTTTTCCACACCTTGGAGGTCACATACATATTGTGTGTGTAAGAACTGGTGCATAAAACATAACTGCTGTAACATCCAGTGGCTGTCACAGTAACTGCTGTGAACATTTAATGCTTGCAGTTGTCTAAAGATGCAGAAATGCATTGAAACTAAGCAAAAATTTAAAAGAAAAACAACCACAAGGTGTTGTAGGGAAACAGATCTCTACACCTACACAGCTTTACTTACTTCTATTCTGAAAACTAGTTTTTCTGTACCCACCAAGTTAGTCAGCAGTTTTGTGACTCAACCTAGCTCACACTACAGTAGAAGCTGAGAAACATCTGATGTCACACTTCCTATCTTTTGCTCTAAGGAATGAAGAAAAAAGTAATAAAATGTGAGACAAAACACTACAAAGTAAAATATAAATTTGTGTACAGTTTTCATTAATCTTTCAAAATTATTTAAGATCTCTTAATGGAAGTTCACATATACTAAACAATCGTTCATTTAAGTTCACAACCACTCTATGAGATTAGAAAAAACTATATTATCCATTTTACATACATTTAAATTGAAAGTTATAAACTGAAAACCAGCTTAAGGAGGAAAAACTGCTAACAGCAGCTGTGGCTACATGAAGAAACAATTTGTCTTCCTATCCTTTCCCCATTAGCTAACAGCAGTGTGCAGAAACCCTCAACACCTCCTATGTCACCCACATTTGGTTTAGAAAAAACACAAGGGCAGCAGTGATTCTTGCAGACACAGTACTCACTTCCTTCATAGCCATCAGCTCTCCAGTGTCAACACTGATGCAGGTATAGACCTTCCCATACTGGCCTTCACCTGCAAAGTTAGAGTAAGGCAAATTCAGTACACTACCTTCAACAAGCAACAGGTACATCAACTGCAATGAGGAAACATCACTTAAAGCAGTTTGTCAATGCTTTTTACCTTTCTTTTAATTTAAAATTCCAAATAGCTTTTAACTGTAACACTTAATGCCACATTCATAGCCCTGAATTCAACCTGAATAAAAGTAAAAACATTAATTGGCTGACCTGAAAGAAAACTTCTCAAGAACAAAGATTTTCCCCCAAAATCCTAAACCAGAGAGGAAAAAATGATCATATGAGGGAAACAATAAGATTGGTGAATTAAATCCCAGAGTTTGAACTCATTACCATTCATATTTCTAGTTCTTCCAAATGTAGACCTTGAAAATTTTATAGGGTTAAACACATGCATATATCACAAGATCACACCTAAGTAATCACCCTAACAAATCCTTCTCCTTGTTTCCTGTTATTTGACCAACAGTGGTATGCTACATTAAGAAAATCCAAGCCAAAACAGTATTTTGTATTTTAACATTCTGATTTCAGTAAAGCTCATAATACCTATGCAGAGACCCAATATTTTTAATGATAGTCTTTGATTTCCTTCATGAATAGTAAGTTTGGTATTTTAGCTTGATAAATGAAAGTATAAAGAACTTACCAATTTTGTTTCCTCTCTGCCACTTGAAAGTCACTTTTCTCAAACCTACATGCATGACATTATCATAAGATTTTGGTGTGTCACAAACTTGGCCGATAATGTTCTTCCTTCTCATCTCTCTGTATCTCCTTTCTTCAAACAACTGAACAGACTTTTGAACAGCTTCCATCGGGGCTTGCTTGGAAGCAGTGTCTAAAAAGATGAACAAATGATGAACAATTTCCTTGATTGAGAAATATTTGCTGTCATATTTTGTTATGTATTCATATCACATGAAGTGACCCGAGTTAAAAGGAAAGTATTTTGTGAGTCTAATTAAGATGTAGAAAAAAAAAAATCAGACATTTTAACAATCACATATGAAACCATCACTTATGAATCACACACAAAACTAAGCTAAAATGAGAATAGTGGTACTTTCTTAATCCTCACTTACTTGATTCAAGGAAATCACATTTATAAAACGCAACACACTTACTTGCATTTGACCTGTAACTAACCTCTGATAGTGGAAACATGTTAGGGTCATAAAAGAACTAAGGAAAGAAGGACAGATAAGATTTTGTCCTACAGAAATAAAAGAGGTTTCTTGAAAGACTCATGGCATCTGTTATTTCAAAGATTTAGAGGTATTAGAAATCCCAGCTTTCAAGTCTTGTCATGAAACAACATCCTAGAGAGCGAGACCAAAGAGATCTCAGGGCAGCGTTAGTTCACCTCTCCTTGTAAAGCACAAAAATTACACATCTGTCACTGCTGACACCAGTAGCCACCAGTTCCTGGCAGTCTCCAAAAGATGGAGATACTGACTCCCAAACTATATATTCTGCTCCCCTACCGATAATTGAAACTACTTCCTCTATACTAAATATGCCTTGCTGTAGGTTTAAAACAAAATTTTTGCCTTATTACCAGTGGACAGTAAAACCAGTTCACATAACAGCAATCTTCTGGAAATGAAGTTTTTCCTCACTTTTTTTCAGTTTAAACAAACTCGAATTCTTTCAGTATTTACGTTCCGACTTCTAGATTTCAAAACAAGAATTTGTAACTCATCCTGTGTTCTGTGTAAGACATATAATGAGAACAGTTTCAAACGTGACAGAAACGTTTTTCTCATGTTTCATGAGGTTCTACCCTGCCACAATACATGCAAACAAGCTTCATGTATCGATCCCTACAATATAGGAGTATCTGAAGTAATCAAGTTACTTTCAGTTTCATGAAAATCAGTAGTAGGACAGGGAGGAAGGGGCCCCACAAAAGCCTTAAATTTAGAAAACAGTGTGGTGTGTCACACACCATTAGACACCCAAAATAAGAAAATCCACACTGGGGAGAGATCTTGTGATTTTGTTAGCAATATCCTATACCTGCAATGAGAGTTTTATTTTTTCTCCTATGTGTAAAGCTGTGAAAACCTCTTCACAACCCCCAATAAAATCCAACCTTTCAGTACAATTTAACAGACATTACATGACAGTGACTCCTAAACACATACCTTTGGTCTGGTTGATTAACGTTCTGAGCTCCCAACTCCGCCGGGATGAACCACCTGAATCTCCTTTTGGATACAACGGCTCTGGAGAAATAATAGCGTGAGCACAAAAGTAGCTTTATCTCTTATTAAGGATTATGCCACTAAATTCAGCAGAAGCTAAGATCTTATATATAGGACTAATACACCCTACATGTAGAGCAAAATATGCTCTTGACACCAAAATCGACTTCTCTTTAGAAAACAAATTATGAAATAGAATTTCATTTATAGAGAAACAAATATCTCCTTCCACAACTAAGGGAGGCACTTCAAGCCAGGGCACTCAGAATCAAATAAGCAAAATATCTGTAGAAAAATAATTTTCTAAGGTTCCTTCAAATAAGATTTGTATTCATTCCAACCTAAGCCTTTTCATACAGATTCAAAAAAAAAAAAAAAAAACTGAATAAGCATAAGGCAGACAACGTTTTCAACATTTGCTTAAAAACAAAGATGAAAAAAGTCTCCCACACCTCTTAATATAAATTTTTAAGGCATTTCTCTCTATGAAATCCAGTGTGGATGACCACAATGTCAACTCTATTTTGCTTCAGATTTTGTACTTCCTTTTAATTTTCACAGTCAATCTTTCAAGGTATTTGTTGCAATAAATACCACATATGCAGGGGCTGGGGAAACATGAAGGAGAAGCCCTGATCAGGACATCAAGTCACACATCCTGTCCCTTCTTCCAGGATTCAAATAACGGCAAGTATGAATACTGCAGGGATAAAGAACTGGACAGAAAACACTTCACTGTCCTGATGGATCCAGTTCATACCTCATTAAAAGTATTTCAAAATTTACTATCAAATGGGGTATATAATTCAGAAATCATGTTACTAATTTCATTTTGAGCACTGGAACTTAGTTAGGCACCAGGAAATCCCTTCAGATACAATTCAGAAACAATATGAATGGTAAGAGAATAGTGGATATGTCTGAGAACAGAAGGACTTACTCTGGCCATATAAGCCTACAAGTTAAAAATCTAAGATTTCTGAATGCGATGAGGTGAAAAGAATTCTTGGAAAGGGTAAGAACTGGGAACAGAGAGAATTACATTAATGACATAAAGCATCTGCACATCCAGGTCACAATTTGTTACTGTGACATTCACCTTCTCGCTCTTCAGTGGGACTGGAGTGACGACTAAGGGATCTGAACTGCAATTCAGCTGCTATGGAAGCAAGTCGATCATTTTCAGGGACACTGGAACCCCTGTTAAAAAGAGCCATCATACTAATTAACTTGTCATTAGTATTTGTACAGTGCAACGCTAGTTTATCTGCAGTTTTTAAGAGCCAGAACCTCTGAACCATAGGATATGAACCATGAAAGCAACATGAGAGAAAAACCAATGTCAAAGCATAAATAGAAAACCCTCTCTATGCTATTTTGGCCCCAAAATAAAGACTTTTTATTTGATTTTAGTTATGCTGCTCTATGAAAAAGACCTAAGCTTCCAAAGCATAAACTATTTCAAACTGTTTCTTGCCCATAGCAACAGAATCCATTTTCATGACTTGTAACCTACTACTAAGACAGCTGCTACAGGATGCAGCTTGTGCCAGGGTTGGATACACAATCACAAGTGATTCAGCTGGTTGATAATGTGAGCCACATCATCAGACGAAAGGTAGTAACTGAATTCATATGTGCCTAGTGCACTGCAAATACAGTCATAGTCCATAGTCATTAAGTCAGAACTAGTGGGAAGAAACACAAGCTGGTTGACAGGAAGGACACTGTTAAATGACAGCAGCCTCATCGTCTGGGGGCCCCAGTTCTTCCAGATAGCACAGAGTAGAATCAGATGCCTCAGAGTAAGAGCCAGATGAGTAAGAAGAAAAACAATACTAAGAGAAATAAGACTTAAATTATTAGGTCTTCAGGCACCTTCCTCCAGCCCTAGACAACGATTAGTCCACTCATGCTTTAGAGATGTAAATTCCTTGTTGCAGTGTTTCTACCATTAACTCCCTTTTAGACAAGGCTTCCTTTCAATTTCTGAAGTTTGATGGGGCAGAATTGTGACTGATGTCTCCTTAAACATAAAGCTTTAGAGGTATGAGCTAAACATTACCGGAAAGTTTGTTAACATTGTTAAATTGCAAAATTGTTAAATCCTTCACTGAAAGCAAACAAGTACAAAAAGATGAAAGATAGATGGCATCACAAGGTACACACACACCCATGAGAGGACTACCCTACAGTCCTAAAGTTGTTTCCAAATTGTATCTGATTATTACCTAAAAATCGTTAAAAAAGAAAGGGGGAATAAACAAAAAACAACCTTGAGAACAGAAGCCAAAACCGAAGACAACCTATTCCTATGCAAATGTTCTCCATGTGATGTTTGCTTTGCACTTCCTTCTATTGCCCAACTAGATTTTATAAGTTTGTGCAGGAACTGAAACTAAACTACTGCAAATCCCCATTATTCTTCAGGAAATTGAGGTTTTAATGAGCAAGAAGGCTAAGATGGCTCTCCACATACACAGGGCAACAATTCCTGATGCACAGAATGCTTAAAAACAAGCAAAGCTACACCACCTCTAAAACGAGGCAGCAGCTGAACAGAGGACCCCTAAGCATCACAGCTTTGAATGCAGGTGCCTAAACCCCACTTCAGGTCCATCTTAGGCACCCACACCTTTTATTGATCCAGAAAGTCTGCATGCACATTATTAGGCAAAAATTACAGTAAAAGAGAAGAATGCCTGATAATTTTTGGCTCCAACCCTACATAAATAAATAAATAAAAATAATAAAATTATGAATAATAACCCCAGTTAGCTCATAAATTTAACATCTATATAGGTTATTAGCGTGAACCTAGTATGAATGTATAAATATCAGAAAGATCAATGTCAACAACCAGGTATTGGTGCTTTGAATTTTAATTTCTAGTTACATTATACTGACGTTTTTTCTTTTGGTTGTTGTTGCTGTTAAGAAAAACTTTACGAGAACTATGGTGGCATTTGTGCACTATGCACTGCCTAGTACAACTGATTTACAAAGTTCCTACATTCAACTTTTCATAGATATTTAATGCTTATAATCATGTCTTAAACATCTAGAGTTTCTGGAAAGTGTACAAAGTTTCTGTCTTTGTGCTATTCCAGCACTGGACTCCACACTCTGCCAAACCACAAAATACTTCATTGATCCAAAAGATTCCATTTATCTTTCGGAGCACAAATAAATGAAATTCATAATTAAATCTCCAATGCATCGAAGTTTGCAACTTACTTTTAATTACAGTAAAACAAAAAAAAGAAAATTGTAGAAAGATATTACATTGTAGTATTTTGCCTTCCTCAATAAACAAAATCCCTAAGAAAAACCCAGCAGCCTTCAGAACTGTCTCTGCTTTCATAATTTTTTTCTTCAAATTATTCCTAGTTCATACAGCGTACTAAACACTACTTAAAAATCCAGACAGTGCATTAAAAAAACCAAGATCGTGGATATTTTATGAAAAAAGCTGAGAACTCTAAGAAAAATACAAGTCTTTGAAAAACACTAATTATCCATCCCACTGTCAGCTTATAAAGCTGCCAGAACCTCTCAGTGAACATTCTCTAGAATGTTACTTCTTGAAAGAACTATTCAAATGCTGCAGACTGCCTACTCTGTCGTTTTCATGAGGGGGCTTAAAACAGAGGCATGAAGGATAAATAATGTCTGTGTCTGAATGACAATTTCAAGATGTGTTTTCAACCAAAAAATGCTGATTCATAAGCTATACATCTGGAGGCTACTGTAAAAGGCGCAAGTCACATCTTGTAATAAAAATAAACTGAAAAAACTTGCAGAAAAGATTGCATATAAAAAGTGGCAATTTACTTCCCTCTTAACAGCTTAAAGTATGCTTCTGCTATGCATCTGATAACAAATCAAACTATGACGGTTTGCTGGCTCACAATCGGAAATTATTTATTAAAAACAATTCATAATCAAGTCATATCAATTTCACTTTGGTGACCACCAATCTGTTGTTCCTCCACCACCTCTTTTTTTCCTCTACCAGCTGTGTAACATAGTCAGATATGTGCATCCATTCATATGAATTTCTGTCTCAGAGAAATTTCAGCACTGTGCAGTAGAAATAAGAATTCAAAACACTGTTTTTAAACCATAAACACCACTTAACACCACTGCGTTAAGAGCAGGCTTTTCACAGTCAGGAGTACAGGGGGAAAAAAAGGTAAAATAAAATTGGGAGACATGTCAGTGGTCTAACTGTAATATTGGAAGAAGAAATACCACAAGTCTGGAATTTTAACACCCAAATCAAAGGTCAAAAACAAGAAAGATACTAACACAGGTCTGTCAAAATAAAAAAGTCACTTGTGATGATACAGGAGAGGCTTCTGTTACTTATCCTTATACAAGAATAGTTTCTTTCATATGAAGTTTATTCTGCACCACCCTTAGAAGCCATAGGTGTAGCAAGAAATAATTTTTTTTAAAATCCTCATGTACTTAATTTTGCATTTGCACTATATAGTATTTCAAAACATTTATCATGGACAATAACAATACCAAAACTGGTCACTAGCATGAAAAAAATGAAAATCCTTGCACTTATTTTATCTTAAGAGTTATCTTGGTGAAAGTGATTCTACGATTCTAAGTGTTAGTTACTTTATTTACTAAAGTTATACCAATGAGCTGACTGGCATATGTTCATTTCATGGACATTTTACTGAGCAAATCTGTGATCTGTGTTAGAACTGCATGCTTTGACTACCACATTGTTCAGGCATTTTGAATCTGAAAGTGATCTCATCATCAATTTCTAAGACACGTGATTTTGCTCAAGTCAAACATGAATGAAGGAGCCAGTGGAAGACATGATGGGAAGGAAGAGCACGGTGCAAACGATCTATTAGGATGCATGTGGAAGCAGTTATGTGGGTGATGTAGGTAGGATGAGTCTGCTACGTCACGGAGCGGAGCTACCTGGTCTCATTTGCACTGCTAAGAGGTTTGGGCTGGGCTGAGTCGCTCCCGACGGGAGTGGGGCGACTGACAGCAACACTGCCATGGCTCCGCGCATCGCAAGGGACGCTCCGCGTGCTGTGGCAAGAAGAAAAACTTCAGGAAACAGTCAAAAAATAAAGTCTATGGAGCTGAAAGTTTGTTTTAGAAACAAAATATTGAAGTGTGTATAATGATGCCTGATTTCAGAAGTTTTTCAATTACATGAAGATTTTTATGTGGAATAACTCAGGGTCTCAGAAGCTTTGTGGGCTGCCAGTGTGTACAGCAATAATAAAATAAAAATCTTCAAATCTTTAGAATAACATTAGTTTCTGCCAACAGCTAAGTGACTTTTGAAAAAAACGTCAACTGTAGAGTTTCTCACTGTTGTCAAATTCTTGAAAAATAGGACCCTCTGTGCAAAATTATGCATGGCAATGTTTATTTTGAAATTTTTTTAAACTATTTTTGCATTAATTCTCTTATCAGCTCTTTCAAAGGCAGGAGAAAAGATCCACTGTTTTAGATTTATTCACAGCACATTGGTAAATGACGCAGAAATGCCACCATATTTCAGAATGCTACATTTTTAAGTTCCATATATGTAAACTATGGAAAGCACTGACACAGGAACTTAGGCAGGCATTCAAAGTGGGGAAGGAAATAAAAGTCTTGTTAATGAGCAGTTTTCACCACATTAAAGCTTTTTACATTGAAGCACTGGTTTCAAGAAAGATAAAGGGGATAAGAATGACTTCAAAGTGAGAACGCATGCACCAACAGAAAGGGGGGTGGGCAAGCAGCAGAAAAGGAAACTTGTATTGCCCTTAAAAGCACATCAATAAAATCTGGATCACTTACAAGCTAACTTTTTCTATCTGCTTTGCCCTCAAAGGGAAAGAAAAGGTGTCCCACTTACTGACATTCAGCATAGCCAAAAGAGGATAAAACAGTTTAAAATGCCATACTAATGCTAAATACCTGAAGCCTTCAGGCGTGGGGATGATGAGATGAGGATTTGGTGGATCACTATGGCACCGAGGCACTTTTACAGGACGGGGACTGTTTCGATGAACAGCTGCAAATGTAAAAACAGATCACATTTACTCAGATGTCAAAAAAACTCTGTTAGGGCCATTTCAAGACACAAAATTAAAACAAATTCCTATTTAAAGAGTTAAGTGTGAACTTGCATATATTTTCTTATCCTTTAAGAAAAATGCAGATTATTTCAACTTTAAATAAATCAATTGTGTATATTAATATTTTTCATTATTGTACTAACTCATCCATAAAATAATGAAAATTCTCCAGATAGTTAAAAACTAGCAATTAGAAAATGTGTACGTACTTCATAAAAAATACTTCATTATTTCTACTTCATAAATTAATCTTCTTGAAAAAATAAACATTAACAAGCCAAATAATAATTAAATTATCTTATTGCAAAAATAAACATTAATAAACCAAATAATACTTAGAAAACCAAACAGCATTATGATGTTTCCTTTGCATAAGAATTGAGCTTCCTGAGACAATAATGGAAAGCAAATTAAGCTGTGGATAAAACCCACATATTACAGTTTTACCCATACTAATGCCCTCCATGACAGTCTGCCCCAAGGAAGTGGTACGAATGGACAGGGCAAAACCTAAATGAGTAGTCACTGTCTTTATGCCTAACTAATTCAGTGCCTCCAAGAGCAGAGTGTGCAGAGTCTGCCCTCAATTCCTCCTTAATTAGTAAGAAAAATACTGTGGCAGTCACATCTCAAGACAGCTGGTTGCCCACCAAACCATGAGTCAGTACTTTCTGCCAGGCTAGGTTCCTCTCAGTGAGCTGAGTTTCTGCCTTGTTTGCACTACTGGGGCAAGCAAAAGATGCCAGGGCCAGGTGCTGGTTGTCCTGCTATAATTGGTGAATATGCTAGTAGGAAGCCAGAAGGACAGATCCTAGCCCACCCAGGTAGACACAGGCTGTTTCACAAAGCAAAAAGACAGGATAAAAAACCAGGAGATACGAAGATTTCTGTCTAGAGGCAGCAGTGTGAACACAACTGGATCCTCAGCTTTGGGAAAAGGGGTAAAGACCACAGTGGGTTTAAGTCCTTTGAAGTGGTATGCAAATGTAACTGGAAAGTCTTATTCTTCTCCTAATCAGGAGAAAGGAATGGGTATCTGCAATATCTGCAGCCAGGATACAGTTTATGTGAAAATTCACATGTATTAAAGTGTCAGACTGCTGTTCAAGTCTGCTGCATTCATCTGTGTCATCCCCTCCTCATGCCTCTGAGACAAAAGTTGTTGAGCAATTTATTTTGTGTGATCTGCTGTGTGCAATAACATTTATAAAAGTTTCAGTAATTTGGCATCATCACACTGGTGATTCACTAGAACAGGCCTCCCTCTCAAAAACAGTACTAAAAGTGAATGTAAAAGTTTTACATTACTGCACAGAATTTAGCTAAATTTGATTTTAGACTATGCTTCTTTCCAAAAGATTGGACTGACTCATTGCAAAAGGTTTGCTATTACTTTCTCATCAAAATTTTATCAAAACAAGCTTTCCTGAAAAACTGGAAAACCTCCTCTTGCTGGGGGTAGATTACCCTCCCATTACATCTTCTATCATCAAGCCTGCCCAGGAAGTGGACAGGAGAAAGATAAAAAAGTATTTTCAAAAGTAAACCAGTCAAGGTAGTTGAGAGGAGGAAGAGAGAATCAGGAGAAAGAGATGGGTAAAAGGGATGCACAGCTGACAAAACATCCTTTTCTCAAGATACACAATCAAATACGTTGATTTCACGCTAATGATATCAACATTTATATCTATAAAGATTTATTTTACGCTATGCCGTATTTCATACCGGAGAACTATTTTGCACAGCCCCCACATATAACCTGTGTGTACTTGATAATATAAAGTCCATTAGAAGCATAAACATCTGCAGTGCCAAAGTGTAAATAACTGCAGTGCCACAAGGAAAGTTTGGGAGAGGGAGCTGTAACTGCCTTCTTAATGTTAAAATCACTTCTTTACCCAACACGGTCCTTTCCTAGAAGATTTTCAAGACTTCACAGGAAGGACAAAATCAGAGGAAAACATCTGTAAAGCTTTGAAATTTCTTGAGTAAAACCACCACGTATTTATACTTTATCAGGCAATAATGGTTCCATATCAACAATCACTAAAAGATTGAAAATGCTTTTATTGGTATTTCTTGCATTTTAAAAGTACTTTACAACCAAAATTCAGTAACAGCAGCAGCAAAGCTCCAGAACAAATGCCAGTAACTTCTGCCTTACCAAGGTACAAACCTGTAACAGGACTGTGAGGTTTCCCAATAACATGGCCAATGCACTCATTCATCAAAGCCTGTAAACTCTAGAAAAGAAAAACATAAAAAGTTGTGATGTTTTGTTACAAGGTTGATGGTCATATGATAAAGCTCACAGTAACAAAATTACATTTTTCAAGTATGTAATCTGTCAGATAAGCGCCCCTATATTCTACCTATTACATCAGACTTCTGGATGCACATTAGTGGATCAACTTAATCAATTTTTTTAAAGCTAAGAAGTCTTAGTTTTGTCTTGCCTTTTGTCCTTGTCAAAATTACATTATTGTTAGAATTGAACAGTGACATATCATAAAGAACATTTCAAAATATAACGGTAGTGGAACTTAATGCCCATTGTTAACAAAATTTAAATCACGCTTCCTGAAAAAAGTTGTAACAACCTTCTCTGCCCTCCCCCTTCACATCCCAAGAAGAAACACCTAAAAAAATTGAGTGATAGTATGATGGTCTGAATCCCAAGATGAAAATCTGCAAAAGAAAAAATATTAAGCCCTCCATATTAAAAGAAATACACTTTCCTTATCTACCCATGAAGCTAGCAGAACTTTCATGCAAGGGATTTTAATAGTTAAAATCACTGAATTGGGCCTCAGGCAATCTGAGCTCAATTATTCACTGTGTATGTAATCCTGGACAAGCTATTAAATCTTTCTCTGGTTCAATTTACTTGTCAGAACACCAGGGATATAATGTATCTTCACAAAGTAGTAAAATTATGCTCTTTGGTAGAGCTGCTGTGAAGGTCGCTTCTATATGCCAGTCACTCAGAGTAGCCAAAGTATCTCCCAGAAATTCAAAAACTTGGTGAAGACCAGGAACTTCAAGGACTAAGAAAAAGCAAAATTATAAAACCAAAGAAGTGTTGAGTTGAGACTGGCATATTTCACCAATGCAGACTGAGCTAGAATTTCATCTTGAAATGTAGAGCTCTAAATCTAGACCATCATTATTCCATGACACAATGTAGTGTCTAAGAGATTGGGATTGACATTGCCCTTTCCAGGTAAAATACTGTGACCTTTGCTATACAGATTAATCAAAGCGGCTTCAAGTGCTGATCTCCAAAACTGAAATCCCGTTTAAGAAAGAAAAAAGTTCAAAAATGCAGTTAAGGTTTTGTACTCCCTCCATTTCTCTCCCCTTTACTTGCTCAAAGTCTGTTTTAGAAACTGTGTCAAAGTAAAAGAATTTGAGGGGCTACTTCCCAAAGTATCAGTGTATTCCAAATACCAGCTTAACTCTGGCATTACAGCAGACAGCCCTCTCCCAACAACACAAACGCAGGACTAACACAAAACTTGCTATAGAGTTCCTGACGAAAACACATGTGAAAAAAAGACTAAACTGTATCATTTCTGTACTACGCAAGATTAATGTGGTTGGCATTTCTTAACACATCTCGAAATTAGTAAAAGTCAAAAGGTACTGACACTCACATTCTGCTATTTTGTTGCACCTGTGCTTTCAATTCTGCAGTATCGTACCAAGATCAGAGAAATAAATTCTCAGAATTTTATTTTCACAGGAAAAAGAGGAAGGCAGGGCACACAGAAAAATCAGCTTTGGTCTACTATTTTTTTCACAATAAAAACAAAAGAAAGATGCTTTAAAGTCTGTTTCATGTTGGAACAATTTTAAATTAAAAATCTTTAAACAGTTGTGATTTTGTATTCATATCCACAGATGAATTTAGGTGTTAGTTACACCTCAGAAGCTTATATTTAGAAATTCATTATGACAACTACAAATCTCTGCAGAAAGTTGCTGTCAACTTTCCAAGACACAGAGGGAGGTAGCCTCCCAAAACAGTACTAACAACTTGAAACTATTACTGGCAATGGTCACAAATCTACTCTCTTCAGAATCTAACAAACAGAAGAGATAGCAGCATCAACAGTGATATACAACAGCAATTGTTTCAGAACTGCATCTGTCTTCAGATGTTTTTTTATAAAAAGTATCCCTGAAAACATATACTGATAGCTTCACAAGCATTTACAAATAAACACTCGCAGAATTAATTTATTCATACCAAGAAGTCATCTTCTGGGAGAGCTGAAATAAATGCTGGCTCAATGGCTTGAAGAAAATCAAAACCTTGAGTTGCCCATCTATGTAAAAGACAGAAAATGAAATGCTAAAATGAATGGCTAAGGCCATCATCAGAGTTTCAACCGCATTCAAGAAGAGCAGATAATAGTTAATTATTTTTCCTCTGGTAAATATGATAAAATCTTTGCAAGAAAACAGACTAATATATAAAACAAAACATTTACCTTGTATCCAGTTATATTCAGATAAAGACTGATTTTAGCAAGGACACTGCCAAATAAGATGAGCAGGCCATACTATATATCTAAACCCATATGCGTGCTACCTTCAGAACAGTATCATCAGCTCAACCATAATACATTTCAGAGCAACAAGCCAAACCACTACAGGCCCTGCCTTCAGTCTTCTTTCTGAAACAAGACTGAAAGGATACCAAAGATTTTGTGACTATCTGATTGGTAATGACTGGGCATCAGTGGTTTCATGGCCTAGATTGGTAAGGTAAAACAAGTAAGTAACTTGGCGGGAGTGAGTCGTGTCATCAGCTACTTGCTGTCCCCAACTGCCTCCTCTTTGACCTACTAGAACTAGCAGCTGCAACCTACAAAATACAAATAGAATCATAGGATATCCTGAGTTGGAAGAACCACATACGGATCATCAGAATTGAACTTCTGATGCCACACAGGGCAACACGGAAGTTAAGAGCACAGTCCAAATAGTTCTTGAACACCAACAGGCCTGGGGCCATGATCATTTTCCTGGGGAGCTTGTTCCAGTGCTTGACCACCTCTCAGTGAAGAACTTTTTTCCTAATACCCAATCTGAACCTCCCCAAATGCAGCTTTAAGCCATCTCCTCTTGTCCTGTCACCAGAAGGAAGACATGAAGAAGCTACATATAGCAACTCATTCTCTTCCCTAAGCTGAGCAAACCTAGTACCCTTAATTACTCCTCATTACATCTTGTCCTTTAGTCCTTTCACCATCTGCACTGCCCTTCTTTAGACACACATTTTTACGTCCTTCTTAGACTGTGGAGCCCAAAAGTGCACACAGTACTCAAGGTGAGGCCAAACATGCCAAACACAGTGGTACAATCACTCCTTCCAGCTGGTCAGATCTATTGTGCCTAAGGCACCCCAGGATACAGTTGGCCCTTTTCACTACCTGGCACTTGCTGACTCAAAGCTTACAATCAACAAGAACCCTGAGGTCCCTTTTTGAATGGCTGCACTCCAACCTCTTGGCCTGTGATCTATACGTATATCCAGAGATATGTTCCGCACCCCAGGTGCAAAATCTGGCATTTGCCCTTGTTAAATTTCATAAGGTTGGTTATTGTCCAGCACCCATAATCTATTAAGTTCTCTCTCTACGGTCTCTGTGCCATTGAGGGAATCAATATCTCCTCCTAATTTAGTATGGCAAACTTATTTAGTGTATACACTCCTGTATCCAGGTCATTGATAAAAACATTGAAAAAAGCTGGCCCTAAAATTGAGCCCCAAGGAACACCCTAGTGACTGGCCACCAGCCATATGCCACTTCATTTACTCCAATTTTTTGAGCCCAACCCTTCAGCTCTTCCAGAAACTACCATGGCAGTAACAAGTCGGCTGTTACCTGGGTCGAGTGCCTCGGCCACTCTCACATTTTGTTAGCACATAATTCATCCATTTTCTGGCAAAGTTGATATATTTGTCTCCAATTTTCTGCCTGAATTCTCCAGACATCAGACGAACAACTTCTTTATGGTACTGTAAGAAACTGAAGATTACTTTTCACATATTAATAGGAAGAACAATATCCACTGGAGTATTTGCAGGCTAACAAAACTCTACAGTACGGTGACACTCACATCCTATTCTTAGACAAAATTATTTTATGCAAGCAGTTGCCTATTTATAGAAAAGAAATTAATCTAGAAAAGTATGATACAAAATATGTTACAGTGAGAGGCAGAACTGAGCCATACTGCATTCTTCTGTGCGCATCAGGCACATGCTGATCTTTAGCAGTGTACACATCATTGAAGAAACATCCTACATAAAACACTTGGTTCTGTAATCAGAGATTGAACTGCAAAGTGTTTATTTTTAGTTATTTTTATTTTTGCAGTAACATTAGGGGATAAAAAATTTATCTATGAGCCCTTAAAAATCAAACAAATACCAGCTACATCTTATAAGACTATCCTAGAAGTATGTTAGGGTATGACACAAACTTAAAAAAAAATTACAAAGCCCACAGGAATCAAATAGCAAAACAGTTAAAGCATCTGAACATAACATTTTGAATGTCTGCAGTCTAAGGCAAGCAGTCAAAAGCTTGCACTGCATCAAAGAACCACCATAAACTGGAATGTCTTGTGTTACAGTATTACAGAATTATGCTATTATAGGCTGAAGAACTGTGAGAAGGAAGTTAAACCACAGGGCGGTGGATTCACCATCCTGGGAAGTACAAAAAAAATGAATAAACATGGCCCTTTGTGACACAGTTCAGTGAGCATTGTGGCACTCAGCTGAAGGTTGGATGTGACCTTGGAGGTCTTTTCCAAACTTAATGATTCTGTTATCATCTAAAATGCTGCCAAGCAGCAGAGCTTACAAGACTATACCTGAAATCATCAAGTTCTTAAAAGCTTTTTAGATTTCCAGGCATTGCTAATTTAACAGATTTATCAAATTCATCTGTTGCTTTCCAATTAATTTCATGTAAAATTTCTGAGGCAACATTTTTTTTATGATGTTCTGCTAAAACTGGGGAGCCACAGTTCACTAGAAATTACCAAACCTGAGGCCCATCTATATGAAGGACAGCAAGGAGGATCCAGAAAACAACAGACCTCTCAGTCTGAAGGTTATGGATCATCTAGTACAGGACAACCAAGACATTACACCTAGCCAGCATGGGTTTGTGAAAAGCAGGTCCTACTTGACTGACCTGATCTCCTATTATGACAAGGTGAGCCACTTAGTGGATATGGGAAAGGTTGTGGATGTTATCTACCTTTATTTTAGTAAACCTTTTGGCATCGTTGTCCATAGCATTCTTCTGCAGAAACTGGCTGCTCATAGCCTGGACAGAGGTTCACTGCTCACTGTGTAAAAATCTGGCAGGATGGCCAGGCCCAGGGAGTGGTGGTGAGCAGTGCTACATCCTGTTGGCAGCCAGTCACTATTGGGGGTCCCCAGGACCCAGTTTTGGGGCCAGTCCTGTTTAATGTCTTTATCAATGATCTGGACCAGGAGACCAAGGGCACCCTCAGTCAATTCACAGGCAACACCAAGTTGAGTGGGACTGTTGATCTGCTGGAGGGCAGGAAGGCTCTGCAGAGGGATCTGGACAGGCTGGATTGCTGGACCAAGGCAAATTGTATGAGGTTCAACAAGGTCAAGTGCCAGGTCCTGCACTTGGGTCACAACAATGCCATGTAGCAGTATAAGCTGGGGAAAGAGTGGGTGGAAAGTTTCCTGGGGTAAAAGGACCTGAGGGTGCTGGCTGACAGCTGGCTGGACATGATCCAGCATGTGCCCAGGGAAGGCCAATGGTATCCTGGCTTCTATCAGTAATAGCGTGGTCAGCAGGACTGGGGCAGTAATGGTACTGGGCACTGCTGAGGTTGCACCTCAAATACTGTGCTGGGCCCCGCACTACAAGAAAGACATTGAGGTGCTGGAGCAAGTCCAGAGAAGGACAACTAAGCTGGAGCACAAGTCTGCTGAGGAGCGGCTGAGGGAGCTGGGGGTGTCTAGACTGAAGAAAAGGAGGCTCAGGAGCTTATTTCTTTCTACAACTACCTGAAAGGAGGTTGTAGTGACGTGGGTGTCAGTCTCTTCTCCCAAGTAAAAAGTGGCACGGGAGGTTTAAATTAGATATGAGGAACAATTTATTCACTGAAAGAGTGGTGAGGCATTAGAACAGGCCACAGGAAGTGGCTGAGTCCCCATCCCTGGAGTTATTTAAAAGATGTGTAGATGTAGACATGGTTTAGTGGTGGACCTGGTAGTGGTGAGTTAACAGTTGGAATTTATTATCTTAAAGGTCATTTCCAACCTAAATAATTCAATGATTCCATAAATTCTTTGTATTTTCACAGTTATTAGGTACCTCATTTGCACCAATGTGAAACCAGAAATTTCAATTGGCTTTTGTTTCCTTACCTCAAACCCAAAATTATAACCCTGAATCATGGCTTCCCGGTAGTATTGCTGCAAAGTAGCAGATTCAGATTCATCAACTTCAGCATCAAACTCAGATGTGAACATGTGATCAACTCTATCAATGGCACTGCTTATCTTATTGCATAGCTGTAATGCATCGTTCTGAATAACAACAAAAAGGGATGAGGGAACATCAAAATATTATTTAGTCTTGTCAACTGTAGAATATAAGACAAACGTGAATCTAACAATTACATTATTTTAAATGAAAAGGTACTACAATACCACAAAAATTCATTCAGTCTTGGAAAAACAAACACTTTCCAGCAGCTGCACGAAGCAAATCCTGTAATTAACTCAAGTATTATAATAAAGTTTGCTTGCATGCGATTAACTTTAAAAACAAAGACAGCAAAAGGGTGAGTGGGGGATGAAGAAAAAAACCACAAAACAAACAAAAACATCCAACCAAAACCAGACAGACAAGAAAAGAGAAGATGAGTTCTACTATCTGTAGTATGACCAACAGTATTTTCATCTTGGTATATGGACACAACTATTGAATGCAGGGACTTGATACTGTCACTTAAAAAAGCCCAACAAACAAACAAACCAACCAAATCCATCAAAGAAAACACTCATCCAACAAAACCTAAAGCAAACAAACAAAAAAAAAACCCCATACCCCATACACAAAGCAAGCAAAGAAATATAAAAAACCCACACCAAATCCAATAGAAAATAAACAGAGAGACTATCCACTTTTGCATCTTCAAATACGGGAAGAAAATCTGTTTGTTGCCGATCATTGATTCTGACCATTTATTTTTAGAAAATCATACACTTTCTTTCAATTCAATACTGCTCTCACTCAAAGAGGTATTCGCTCTGTTGCTATGGTATTTCACCTGCATTATGGACTTGTTTCCCAATTACCCAATTCAAAAATTATTACACAGAAATAGCTCAAAACCACAAGTCATTTGCAAAAACAGAGTGAGCACTGTGCTAAAAGTATAGTCCATAGCTAAAAGTAAAGTACCACACAACTTACAATTGCAGAGTATGCCATTAGCTTTGCAATCAAATCTTCTTCCACTTTTTTACTTATCAGTGAGCAAAGCACCATCAGCTCTGACAAATAATCTCAAAATCTATTTACCTTAAGCTGCTGTAGAGCTTTGGCAATGATCGGCTGGCTGGATGTCTGTTCCTGGTGCAGAGATATGAGCCCTTCAATGGACTGCTGGAAAGCTTTTCTCTGACTCACAAGGTGGGCAGACTGAATGACTACAAGGAGGAGGTTATCAACCTAGAATACAAGACAGCACTAGTTCTTGTAAACAAAATCCTCTCTGTAAAAACATATCCAATATCACCAGATTTCAACCACTTATTTTTTAATAAGTGTCACTTATTGTCACTATTCATGAAAATCTAAATTCACACAGAAATTCTTCATGCTGGCAACTAAACTCAAACTCTCATCTAGTGAATAGAGTTCCATTAGGGTACACACCACAGCAAGTTTTCATGGGAAATGCAGTCCTATTCACTTCTGGAAAATAGGGGAAACATTGCATTAAATTATCTTCAGATTAGATATTAAAAAAAAGCAACAGCTTAGCAAAAATAATTATATTTTTCTCAAAGCAGATGGAAATAACCATCACAGAAGCAAAGAGGTTTTATCCAAAAAACTCGACATACTTCAGGACAAAATCTCACTATTAAATAGGGAAGGGCATAGATTTAACACATACCTTTTGCTCAAAATTGTAAAATCATCACTATGTAATATGGTTTGGAAAAGACCTCAAATACTGCACAAGTCTATAAAAGCACACATCACAGATGGTGCTGCCATACTAAGCTCTTCTGGTTTCAAACTAGAGACAATGCATATGCAACAAGTTACTCACAGAACAAGACCTACTTTCATCCTGATTTTCAATACGTCCTCCCCAAAGAATAGATTCTTTAAGTGTTGCTTAAAATTCTTTAATTGTTGATGAGATTCTTTAATTTGATGAGTATTTGTTAAATAATACCTTACATTTTCTCTGGTTTGCAACCAAAATGCATTTTTTTAAGACACAATCTTTCTGAAGGACTTTTTATTTCCTAACCTTTCAATACTGGATTTAAAAAAAACTAGTGTTACAGACATATAAACACAACACACACAGTGTTTTATGTACACTCGCATATGAAAGAAACTATTTGCAAACCAAATTTCATATATTGCCGTTTTCATTTTCTGAATGAAATACTAACTTTGACAGAAGTCTGAAGAACTTGTAAGCACTTAACCAAAGGCTGTTTTTTTATTGCTAAATTGGAACAACAGGCAAACAAGAAACAACATGTTTGCACACTAAAAGCAGCAGTATGTAGTAGAGTGACTTTTTCCACTGCCTGTAATTGCTAGAACACTCTGAATGCTGAAGGTCAGGCACAGTGACTTGGGAAGTCCCTCTCTTCGTGGACAGTACAGCCCATTTATGGTAGGGATCCAAGGAACTGCATGACATGCCAAAAGGAAAATTCATGTAGCTTAACATAAGGATATGAAAAGATGAGAGGCAGGGAGCTGGCTCAGCTTTCAGTGTGCAGCAGAACTGCTGGTAGGGAACCTCTGTTGGCTTGGGAAGAAGGAAAGTATGACTGGAAACATTTATTTCTGCAGAACTGTTGAACATCCAGTAACTTTCAGAGAAATTTAACATTAAATGCCACAATTCATCCAAGATCAAGAGTAACTCATTTTATGCCTCAGTGTGTGGAAGGCACACAAACATCACATGTTCTTGGAGACTGATGATTTCTTAATGAAATGTACAGTTTTCAAGTCCTATCCACACTTCTGAACACCCAACTAGATATTAAAAGAATCTCTATTATACAAGTACAACCCTGAAAAATGCACATTTGTAGAGACTGATCATGCCAGGAAATGCTACAATCCATCTAATATTTGCATTTAACACAACTAAGAATCAAACCTATTCCTGAATTTAACTTGTTATTACCTACAAAAGGACACATGCCTCACTTCAATCACTCCAGTTAATGTGATAGAATAAGCATTCATAGGAGTGTGGAGGTGACAACCAGTGGGGGAAAAAGACCAAACCCACCTGCATGGTGCGCAGCGTATCAACAGTTTCTACTTGTGGCACTACTTTGACCGGCTGGCCCTCCCATGCACTCCAGCTGTCATCTAATTCATGGTCCTTGTCACTGTGTTTGGTCATTAGCAAGTAGGCCTCATATGTAAGCTCATCTGAATCCTTGGAGCAATCCTTCCCAGCAGCTGCATTGAGGAGCTGCAAAATCACAGATTTTTCCCCTGCAATACTCCCTGGTACAAATACTTGTAAACTCTCGAGTCCGGGAATTTGTACCTGTAGAAAAGAAATACAGTGAATGAGTGAATCTCACTGTCTCTTACGACAAATAGAAGAGACAAAACAGGTATATGTAGTATCATTTAAGCAACAGGAGGAATTTCCATCCTAAAAAGCTGCACAATATACATACTAAAATGATACCTTCAACTATTTTTGCACTGAAAGTCAAAATGCACTATAAATTATTTCTTTTGAAATCCACTGGATCATCATTTTTCAGTGACTTCTTTCCATGTACTTCCAGTTAATCCTTCCACATATTCCTTTAAAGGAATCTTCTTACAAAAGAAGTCCAGTTTCACATATACGCTGTATATGTATGCATACACAAGCATAAAATACATATATTGTAAAAAGTAAATTAGTCAACAAAGACTGGAATATAAATGAAAAATTCCTTCAGAAGTCATATATTTCTCAAAGATTACAAAAGAAAAAGAGTAATCTGAAATCTGGATAAAAAACTACCAGTTACTCTTCTACTTCCATAAAAGCTAGATTAAGCCCAGTGAAAGTGTTCTCTTTCAATAAAATACTACAGATACTACTTAAAAACTACTTCCAATTGTATCTGTCACATTGGTAGCAATACTTCACCCAAGTTAGGCATCAGAAGCAGACTGTGAAAACAGTAAAATTGCCAATATCTTGATTTGACATGAGGTAACTGACTCATGGTGGAGTTAAATTCTCTCTTATCAGTGTGATATCATCAAACTAAAACAAAACACTGCACTCAGCACTTCTACCATTAGACAGGCGTATTTTATAAGTAAAACTATTTTAATCTGTAGGCCAATGCAAAATACTACATAGCTGTTCCTAAAAGCTAAATTAAATTCCCAAAACTAATGAACATCTGACTGAAAAGGCTGTTAAAAATTTAAGCTCCTGACACGATATTAGAGGGCCAATATACAAACACTTCATCATCGACACATGTGTCATTTAACCCTGTGTATAACACATGTGTCAAACTCAAGATCCAATTTTTTCTCCAAAACCCATTCTTAAGAAAAACTATATGACCCTTAAAAGGTCTACCAAAATTAATATGGTGTCTTAAAGTAGACAAGACTAAATATTTGGGGAAAAAACCTTCTTTAAAGTAAATGTATGCTGATTTCCCTGGTCATTTTCCAACTCTTAAACAATTCACAGACCAGTGCCCTGCTGAGCCAGTTGCTTCATCCATGTATTTAACAACCCTTTATGAACTGCTCTCCTATGAACTTGTTTGTGTCCCCTTAACTGAATTTCTGTATTTGGCAAACATTTATATAAATCTAACAAGAATTACGTCATGAAAAAGTTAGTGCATTATTTCCCAACTGGGAATTATATATATATTAAATGTATGGAAGGACAAAAAAGAATAGCAGATGCAAATACATTTAATCTGTTGAAGCAAATGACTTACTTAAACTACAAAAAAGACTTGTTGACCTAGGAATTTTTAAGGAATTTTGCAAAACCACAAATGTGGGACTTTACAGTGCAGTAAACATAGAGCACCGAGAGCTTAACTTACTTCTGCTGTACAACAGTTTTCTAGCAACAGTTATTCTGGAACAGAACAGAGTCCCTGAATTTCTAACGTCTTTAGCACTTCTAGGAGGCTTGCTAGAGCAGACCTTCACTATATTACTGTTGCTTTATAAAAGCAAAATACTAGTCTATAGTCTGAGATTATCTATCCAAACATGGATCCATTTACCTCATGGATGTGAAAGCATTTGTTTCATAGCACTCACTACTAAGAGTTATTAAACAAAAAGAGTTTTCCTCAGTCACCAAGAAAATTTTTGGAAAAGCAAGGAATTAAGACACCAATTTCCCAAGACATAGACTAGCATTCTCATTCACGAAAACACAAGTACAGTATTTGGCTACCACAATTCAATTTTAAACACCCAACACTTTAAGTGTTGAAATACAGATGTCCCATTAAAAAACTGAAAGCATGCCAATATCCTTTCACATTCTGCTTAGCATACTCAGTTCACTCTCATGCCTCTAAACCTTATTACCTATGTGAATTTACCTTCACATACTCTTTTGTTTTCAGGGCATTCAGAAGATCTCGCACAGGGGCTGACAACGCAAATTCTGCTGCTATTTCAAGGTCCTACAAGTAATGACAAAACAAAGAAATACGCTTTCAGAATAAATTTCCTTAAAGCATATAAATAAGAGAAGACTCTGTTAACTTACCTTCCTCAGCATTTTAGCAAAACCAAGAGCTTTGGATGCCCTTTCTCTAGCTTCATGGAACAGCTCTTTCAGTGCTCGACTGGTCTCTATAACAGACCTCCTGAAACATGGGCAAAAATGGAGTGACAATATTTTAATAAACAGTATTACATTTATACAACCACTAGAAAATAATTACTTCCATATATGTTAGTAGACATAAATATTTGCAAGCAGCTGACAAATACGTTGAACTTGTGGAGACACATTTTTGATAAGAATATAAAAAATTAATTCAAGTATCATTACATAGACAACCTCTCAGACCAAACTAAAGAGAAGGTTACTAGGCCTCAAAAAAAGGAAATGATGATTCATTACTACTGCACAAGGAAATACAGTGATTCAGTCTATGGAGCCTTGCACTTACAAAGTCTGCATTCTAAGAAATAAAATACATTATGCATCTGTGAGAGGTAAAGAAACACAAGGAAATTATTATTATTATTATTATATTATTATAATTGTTATTATTAAGCCAAAGGGCTTAATACCTGATTTCATCTGATGCAGTACTGTCATCGGCACTGGCCCAAAATTCATCACAACTGTCTTGTAGTCCAGAATCTAAAAACATTCCTGTAGATTTCAGCAGCATTCCTGCAATATCACTGTAGCAATAGAAATGGTGGAACTTCAGAGTCTTATTGAGGTAGCATGGCACCTTAAACTTCTTCCTTCCTAATGCAAGAGAGCTGTCGCCAAGTCCATGTACAGAAACAAGCAGCATCTTAGGGTCCACACAAGTCATGTCTCTTACAGCCAGAGTCAGGGCCACCCACACCTACTGCATCCTACATCTACAGCCACTGCAATAATCCATATATTCACAAAGACTACCAGTTGCTCACTGACATTTCAAGAAGTCCCATCTGGGAACCCCAAACAAGTGTGAACTGGGATACCTATCTGGTACAAAACAACAACGTAAGCAGAGTAAATAAATAAATCCTACCAAAATAGTTTTCCAGCTTGAGCTTCACCTCCTCTTATATAAGGAGTTATTTCTTTGGTGAAATTCCATTCTTCCTCCAACAGATTTTTTAAACTATGAGATGCTTGAGGTAACTGCTGCAGCATTTGGATCCAGCTTCGCATATAATCAAAGTAAACCTGTATAAGGAAACGGATAATTTAAACAGAAATTGTTACACATGGTGTTAACTTAAGGACTAGACTTCTCAAATCAACAGAAAAACTCAGTATTATACAATTTTAGAAGGTATTTCTACAATAATTTTCCTTTCCTCCAACTAAAGATGAGCTCCATGTTTTCACACAAAAGGGGCAATTTATGGCTCAGGAAGTATTAAATTCTATGTCTCCACAATACATTCCTGAGAAGGTATTGACCCCCCCCTGCTTGCTGTGCTGCTATTTACCATTGTATTAGTGAATACCCACAGTAGCCAGAGTTTTTAAAGCTGAGCTGCTGAAAAACAGTCTCTATACCTTTTATTAACTGGATTACTTTAAAAGGTTTTATCTGAACATATCCTCCTGGACATGGATAAGTGCCGTGAAAAGATTTCTGAGATTCTACATTTACACTTTGTGTTCCTTTACATAAAGTCTTATCTCTAAACTTTATTTAATTACTTTTGCTTTAAACCAACATAAAAACCCCAGGTAAATACAATTCTTCTTCAACCATCTGCCCTTCAGGATCATACTGAACACAAAAAATTACCCGCAATTTGTTTCAGTTCAATAATCTGTAACATCCCTCCTCAAAAAATCCACTTTCTATTGGTTTCACATATTTTCAGACTATGCTGTAAAAATGCCAAGATCACAGAATCATAGAATGTTTTGGGCTGAAAGGGACCTTAAGGATTATCCAGTTCCAAACCCTATCTTTCAGAAGCCAAGTGTTTTTCTTAAAAAGACTTCTTTAACTAATTGCAATAATGAATACACATTAAAAACAATGTATCAGTTATGCATTAATGCAATACCAATACAGTAAGATATAATATTAGTCAACAAATCATACTTTATTCAGTATTAAAAGGTTATTGAAAGTTTTGTTCAAACTTGTGGAATTTACAGTTCTATACACAGTGGAATATAGTTCTATATACCTGTGGAATACAGTTCTATATTTTTGGTAAATACAGGCAATCTACAAGTCTACTGTACCACAGAACGAAAAACAGTATTACCAAAATCATTGCTAAAACTGGCAATTTTGCTAAGCACCGGCTTCTGTTACAAGACCATTAAAGCAATAAAATTCTATCAAAGCAGGGGAAAAAAATATAAAAGGCAACTATGCCTAAAAGGGGTAACAGATTTCTATTAGCAGTATTCAGATTAATACACTTACTTGAACTCTCCTTTTTGAAGCTTACCATTAACATTTTATGCAGATCCTCTTCAAAAGAATCAATGTTGCAATCAATCTTTTGAAAGTCATCTAACACTTCCCCTAACATGAACTGGTAATATTGCTTCATTAAGAGTCCACCCTTCAGAACTTCTTTACACTCTCTCACTAGCTGCAGGAGAAAAACCCAAAAACTGCCATCAGTCAAGACATTACTCTTAATTTCACGTGGGCATTGAAAGCTGAATTTGTCAGTCCAGTTTGCCTAAATATGTTCATTTGTCACTAAATAATTTCTACAGCTTTTTGAAAGAAATACAGTTGCTCTACACATCTGCAGGAAAGATGTCAGTAGTTTTCCAGGATTATTTAATTGCAATCCCATTATTCACCACACAAATGTAAATGGAGAGGGAGGCAGATGTTTCATATTTACTCCCTGAACAATGCCACAGCAAGCAACTTACTGGATAATTAGTTTAGAAAGGGGCAAAAGGGCTCACAGTCACGGAATCACCAGTTTCAGTGGAAGCGAGTCAGGAAAAAATGCAATGTGTTTAACATATGCTTAGAGAAGTGTTTTACTACAGTGAATTCACTGTCGAGCTACTGGGCAGGTACCCTCAACTCCAAAGTCCACATCAGATCTGAAAATAATTTGTGAGTTTTTTGTTGCTTCCCTGGGCAAAGCTAACATGAGGAAAGTTATTTTTTCAACTGCAGAAGGGGTCACCTCTGGAACAGCTGTCACCTCTCCCTGAAAGCTCAGTCTTTATTTATTTCAAGAGACATGCACAACCACAGGTACAGGAGTACACAATGAGCAAGGATCATTTCAAACCTATACTAACAAATGCCCTTCTTTCAGAAGCCCTTCAAGCACTTAGTGTATATTCTTCTGAAATCATTACCAGTCCTCAGGTTTGACAATCCTTCATCTTTTCTGAGGGTCAGAGAGAACTGAATTGCTGGATGATTAATATGCTTTTTAAAATCTTCTATAATGGCTCTCCTGGCTAAATAATATATCAATATAGTAGACTCAATGTATGAGAAATTATAATGGCACAAAAGCAAAAAACCTACAAGAATGCTATTAGTATGACAAGAGTCTTTGGAACCCTTTACAGGCCAGAACACATTATGTTGTGCTCCCCAATTTGCAGAGGAAACAAGAATAATAGCCTCAACTGTACAGTTTAAAATTCACCAAGTTAGGTAAAAAAGGGGGAGGGAAAAGTAATTTTTTATATGGTATAAATACAAAAGGACACTTTTATATCCCTAACATGTCACATATTTTAAAATGATTGTGCTTCTTCACTCAATCACATCCAGTGTACATTTTGTTAACCTATGGGGGATTTTTTTCCCTTCAATCCACATACATTCCAAAATAAACTTGCAAAACTTCATTAACAATAGAGTTTTTTATTTCAATAACAATCTTTTACAGGGATATGCTATGAAAAACAGAACACAGGACTTACAAAAAAACTGTAGTGCTCATCTTAGTGCAAACTTTTGAAACTGAAATTCACAAGGCAGTGGCCAAACAAAATTTTGGTGTATAAAGAGCACATGAAAAAACACACACCTTAAACTGAAAATATTATCACTATTAGTGGTTTGATGGGTAGCTTTTTGTTTAGGTAGTTTCTCAAAGCAGGTAGGGCAAGACAAACAAATTTTTAACCACCAAACAGAAATAACCCACATGCACATACACACATCCACCTCTCAGCACAAATGCTGAATCTGAGAACCATCTTGAAATGTTCAGGTACTAAACTTCCATTAAAAGAGAACAGCCCTCTCCAATAATGCAGGATAATCAGGATTACAAAAGCTAGTACTAAAAGTGAAACATGGACAAAAAGGAAGAAGGCAGCAAGAAAGGACAGGAGAAAAGGCACACTGTAAGAGGCATATAATCTGTGATAGTTTTCTTTTTGTGTATATACTTTTTATTGAAAATCAGGGGTTTTTTTTAATATAATTGACTTGTTAGTAATACAAAAATTTAACATCACCTTGAAAAAGTTGAGTAACAAGACCAGCATGCCTGATACATTCACACAGTACTGCTACATATTTCAAATTGTACCAAAAAGCAGGAGACACTCAAAGGTCTCAGTGCCCCAAATAAGATTCACTAGGGCAATCACTACCAAAAACAGACTGTGCTATGCTACTGGCATAGGAAGTGTTCAGCCTTGAAAAGATAATATGCAATGGGAATTTAATCACAAGTTTCCAATGCCGAGAGGGCAGTTGCAGAGAAAACGAGGGTGCTCCTCTCAGAAGGACGCACAGTGACCCCACATGAGGCAACATGCACAAAGTGCTTAAAGGAAATTCTGTCTAATACAAGGGGGAAAAACCAACCAGCTAACCAACCAAAAAACACAAAAAATACCACACACACCCCCCCAAAAAAAAAACCAAGCACACACCAAAAAAACAAACAAATAAACAAACAAAAAAAAAAAAAGACAAACCACAAAACCAAAACACATTACCAGGAATAAAATTAAGTACGGGAACAGATTGGCTGTAAAAGTAGTGGAGTCTCTCTCTAGCTGCAAGCATTCAGGATCTGACCTAACATGGACCTGAATTACAGAATGGGTAAGGTTGGAAGGGACCACAGAAGTAGATTCCACAGCCTCTCTGGGCAATCTGTTCCAGTGCACAGTCACCCATACAGTAAAGAAATTCTTCCTCATGTTCAGGTGGAACTTCCTGTGCATCATTTTCCGCCCACTGCCTCTTGTCCTATTGCTTTGCACCACCGAGCAGAGCCTGGCTTCACCCCCTGGCACCCACCCCCTCCAGATACTTATAGAGACAGAATCACGAATACGCTGAATTGGAAGGGACCCAGCAGGATCACTGAGTCAAACTCCTGGGCCTATGCAGGACACCCAGAATCATACCATGGGCCTCAAGAGCATTGTCCAAACACTTCTTGGACTCTGTCAGGCTTGGTGCTGTGACCATACCCCTGGGGAGCCTGTTCCAGTGCTAAACCCTTTGAGTGAAAAACCTTTTCCTAATATCTAATCTAAACCTCCCTAACTCAGCTTCAAGCCATTCCCTCAATTCCTGTCACTGTCACCACAGAGAAGAGATCTATACCTGCCCCTCCTCTTCCCCTTGTGAGGATGTTGGAGGACACAGTGAGGTCTCCCCTCAGTCTCCTCTTCTCCAGACTGAACAGACCAAGTGACCTCAGCCATTCCTCATATGGCTTCTCCTCAAGGCCCTTCACCATCCTCATGGCCCTCCTTTGGATGATCCCCAAGAGCTTAATGTCATTTTTATATTATGGCAGCCAGCACTGCCCCAGGACTCAAGGTGAGGCCACCCAAGTGCAGAGCAGAGCAGGACAATCCCCTCCCTTACTCGGCTGGTGATGTCATGCCTGATGCACCCTCCTGGCTGCCAGGGTACGGCTGACTCACGTTCAACTTGCCATTGACCAGGACCCCCGGGTCCCTTTCTCTGGCACTGTTTTCCAGCATCTCATTCCCCAGTCTATACACAACATCTGGGTTGCCCTGTCCCAAGTGCAGAATCTGGTGCTTGCCCTTGGTAAACTTCGCATGTTTGGCAATTGCCCATCTCTCTCTGCCATCTCTCCAGATGCGAGAGAGGGTGCCTTGAGGACAGCAAAGTTGAATGCCTTACTTGAACCAAAATCAAAACAAAAATAATTGACAACTTCTCCACTAATAAAGTCTCATCAAAGTACAACAATAAAGTACTGGCCCTGGCCCTCATTGCAGAGAAAGCCAAGGCACAGCAGCCTACCCAGAAGACCATCTTACAGAAGGAAGTGGAGCGGAGGCCACTTCCAAAAACCCTGTGCTGCAGAACCAGTTCTCCTTCCTGAATAATACTTGCAAGAATTGAAAAATTTTATGTCTGCAGTTAAGATGGCCCAGTTGTCTTGAGTTGCATGCAAGTTCTGCATCCCTGCCCACAGGCCAAGAGAGCAGTATGACTGAAGATAGCTGGGTTAATCATATTCCAGACAGTCAGCTTCTGAGGACTACAGAGTGTGATGCAGGACATTGACGAGCTCCCCTCTCGGCTGTCTCTTCTCATGGCTGAACAGGCCCAACCCCCTCAGCCTTCCCTCACAAGAGAGGTGTTCTAGGCCCCTTATCATCTTTGCTGTCCTCCAATGGACCTACTCCAGGAGCTGCACATCTCTCTTGTACTGAGGAGCTCGGAACTGGACACAGCAGTCCTGATGCACCTCACTAGGGCTGAGCAGAGAGGAAGGATCACCTGCCTCAACTGCTGACTATGGTCCAATATGATAAGAAAACAATCTAATTTGGGGATCAATCTAATTGTAGGACTCATCTTCCAGAAGGTTGGACCAGAGTATCTCTAATCCAGACTTCTCTGTAGTACTCTGTGAACTTGCAGAATAAGACAGACTACTGGAGTCTTGTTTTGAGCTTGCTCAAGATTTCAGGAATTATAATTCTTCAGGAAACAAACAGATCTATTTGTGAAACATCCCTCACAGCTCCTCTGCCTGTTCAGAAATACTGCATGGGACAGGAAGCATTTGCTGAGTTGAATTCATTTTTTCAATGTCACTAGCAAGGCAGTATCCACCGCCAAAACAGTCTGGTACAAACACATTGTTTTCCAGGAAGAAAGTCTAATTTTTACTTAACTCAAGAGTTCACAAGGAGCACACAAAATGGAGCAGTTATGCTTAACAACAGAGTATGCTATGCAACATTTTACTCTATGACTGTTAAGGCTGAAACTGTAGGCTTCAATCAATGGGGGGAACAAGAGGGAGCACAGGAGGAGAGAAGGATGTGAGGACAAATTTATTTGGGACCATAAAGTTAACATAGCAATGCATTTTGGATCAGCAAATAACTGGAATGTGAGACCATAATCAGTCCAAGAGGTTATTTAGATGTTTACACTTAGAGATCATCTGATAAAACCCAAATCTGGTTATGCAGGGAGATCGGATGAATTTAGTAGAATTTAGCCTCCAGAAAATAAATCCTTACACAATATTCTCAACCAGTGACAGGACTGACAATCTTAGGTCACTGCCCACAGAAAATAACACAATATGCTGGGGAAGATCTTTTTTTTTTCATTTCGTTTTTCTTCTTAATTAACTTCCACTATGTGACTACTGTATGTTAGCAGATGTCTCACATTTGCAAGAGAAGAATTATTAAATCAAAGAAAAAAGAGAAATCTAGATCCTTAAAACTGCTCATACTGCCTAAGAAACCCAAATGGTGGAAGATGTGCTAGAGATTACACAGCTTAGAGTGCAAATGGAACCAATACTGTTTACTTCTGCTGGCTAATAATATTTTTAATCACCAGTTTTGATTTCGAAGCTAAAATCAGAGGTATATATGATCAATTATTTATTATGCAAAAAGCAGATCTCCATATGAAGTACAAGACTATTTACAAAAATTTCTACACAATTATACATTGCAATTTCTTACATTAATCCTCTATAAACTGACAACTGTATCATAACGAAATGACAACGTATTTCAAACAGGAAATATATACTAAAAAAGCAACTGAAGCAAACCTGTTTAATACTCAAAAGAGATGGTTCCCCAGCAGGTCTTTGTTCCAACCTCAACTTGAGACATTCATGGATAACATTGAGCAGGACTCGGCAGAGGACCAAGAATGCAGGTTTAAAAGATGGCAAATCCATGGATTTCAACTCCTCCCATGACACAGCGCTGCATTTTTGCTCACAACAAGGTGGGAAATTTAGTAACTGCACATAATCTGAACACAACATGGGATCTGGAAATTCTGAAAACTGTAACGAAAAAATAAGTATCATTAAAAGGATCCTTATAATTCTTTAGGATTTTGGATTTGTTTAAATTAGTATGCACAGTAGTATGTTTTTAAAAGATAATAGTCTATTAGCTGGCAAGTCAACCACAGATGTTTCAAGTTTCTATCACTGGGGGATTTTTAAAGCTAACTTTTTTATCAGACTCAGGAAAAACAATTATGGGCCCTTGGGAATGAACAAAATCACTTACTTTATGTTTCTGTTATGACAATATCTAGAGAAACAACTCTACACTAAGCTACATCAGCTACGTAACCTTGTTACTTCTGAACTACATAATGCATATATTAACATAAAACTCCACTCTGTAAATGAATGCAACAGTCAAAAAAGTGTCGCTAGCTAAACTAAGCCAAAGTATTGAAAAAGTAACTTGAATTTTGGTGGATTTTAAATTTAAACTGTCTAAAAAAGACAGATGAAATATAGAGATCAAGCTGGTTTGTTGTTTCGGGGACTTTGGTGGGGGTTTTTTAATAATTAGCTTAATTTTCATTTAAATTAAGATTACATTTAAGTAAAATTACTTTTCTAATTAGACAAAATAGTTGAGGCTATATGAAATAAACATCCTAGAAATCTAAACTATACACCCTGTGATAACATTCTAAGCAAGGCTGTACATGGAGGCACTCTGAGGATTAATTTAGAAAGAAAAGTTGGACTGCAGAACATCTGTAGCCCCTGAAGATAGCAACACACTGGTCATCACTGGAGGATGACATTTGCTTCAGATTAAGTTTTTTTTATTCTTATTCTCATTTCTCAGCTGCTAACTATGACATCTGAATATCCTCCATTCATATAGTAGACAGAACTAGCATTCTCTAGGTTTTTCTTCAGCCAAATTTAAATAATATCACTACAAAAGCGAAAAAGACATTACCAGTAATTAGATCAATGATAAAGTACTGCCTAGAAAGTTTAGAAAACTTTCTAACTTTATAATCTAGCAGAAAATTAAAACACACATTTAAAAACATATCTTCTTAGAATATTAACGTCTTTTTACTCTCTTTAAAAGGAATGTACCAGAATAGCACCAGAATAGCACCATAGCTAAAGATTTTTATACAAAAAGATTTCATTAAGAAACAGATTATGAAAATACTACACTTCCACAATACAACAAAAAAAAAAAATTAGGAAATACAATCCTCATGGTGATGCAAGTATAGTTTGGGGAAATTCAGTTGTTATAAAAATATTAAAGAACTCATCTATGAGCAAAAATAACACAGCCAAATTGAATAAATTTGTAATATCATTTTCTAACATCAAGGATAAGAGCAAATGACATTAGGGTTTAGTACTAGACTCCTAAACTTCAGCTGTTCAATCTGACTCATCTTAATCTTCTGCAGGTCCAATACGAAATGTTTCAAATACTTCTTATAAATACCTCAAGAAAAACTCTAAGCCATTTATTGAGATCATAGAAAAAACCACACTCAAAAGTGCAGCCAGTTGAGTAAACAACAAACAGGGTACATAAGCTTAAATACGTTCTATTAAAATAACATCCAATTTAGTAAGCTTAAGTTAGAAATACTATCCATCTTCATTAAGAATTAAATTGTACAATTTCTACACGAAATGGACTGCATAGTGCCTAGAGCCCTGTTGAAGTATTAGAGCCTATGGAGGAATCAAACGTATGTGTTAGAAAATATTAAGACCAGCAATATGTATAAAGATTTACACACATTTAGGATTAAATGAGCATTAAAATGTATACAGTGGAAGAATCCAGAAAGCACATTTTAGATGTGCTTTAGACAGTGTTTAAGCAACAATAGAAACAAAAGTGTGTCCAGAGACTTAAAAGTGTAAATACACACATAAACACAGAGTCAAGTTACAAAGTAACAAAAACTATAAAGATTAACAGAATACTAACAACTCTGTCTGCATACAAATATCAAATTGAACTGCACTAAAAAACCAAAAGACACTACATTCAAAGTACTGTCAGGTGCAAAGAGCAAGCAACTGAAACTCATCTCTTCCATTCTAGTGCAATATTATCTTTTGCGGTAGTAGGTAACATAACTCTGATGAAGAGTTGTTTGGGTTTTTTTCTGACAACATGCTTTAAATGTTGGTGCAGGAAAGAAGTTCACAATTTTGTAACATTCACCTTTACTCAAAATCATTTCTTAAAAGATAATAATATTCCAAAGAAAAGGTAATTACTGAAAATGAACAGTCAAAGTAGTCACAAGGTTAGACAAGAAGGGAAAAAAGATTAACCTTATGCCTTATACAAGTCATCCAATACTACATTAACAGAAAGTTTAACTGTGAGAAGCTGCAGCAAAAACTCTAGCTACTTTATGTTCCATTACTTGTTTTAAAAACCCTTATGCAGTCAAAACTTTTGAGGTATTTAGCAGTTTCAAAAATATATTCAAATACCATTTTCAATACCCCCATATTATGTAGTTTACTTCGATTTTTTAAAATGTATTTCAACCTATATATTAAGCTGACCTGTTTAAGTGTACATGGTTTGGGGGTGCTTTTGGTTACTGTAACAAGATACCTCCAAGTTTTCCTTAGGCACTTGACTCTAAGGAAATTTTCACATATTTCTAATGCAAATTTTCTATTCAATTAGAGAATAAATAAAAATTCAACTAATAGCTTCATTTCTACAGTAGTATCTACACTAGTAACAGCACAAGTAAAAAATTTAAAAATCAAATAGCTTTATATTTATAAATCTATTAATCCTGAAAAAATAGCCTCCAAGGGAGATAAACAATTCTTACTTCTTTTGCAAACATGGCCATCAACATTAAGAGATCATCAATGTATCAAAACCACATATGGTATCAGTATCAGAATGGGTACATTGGCTAAGACATGCCTTCATCCAGAATTCAAAGTGCCACTTTACCAAGGAGAGTAAGCAATCCTTGCCACCAATTTTTCCAAGCATTAAAATATCTACAAGTTAGGTAACAGTTTACATTAAGAAACAATACTCTGCCTTGAAAGAATTAGTGACCACATCTTAGAATATGAAACTACTGTCCTTCACTTACTGCTTAATTCCTAAATTGGTTTTATTAACTCACATTCTTAATAAAGAATATAAAATGACCCAAACAAAAATAATAATTAAACTAAAAGCCATCTAAAGAATGTAACATGCTAACATAAATTGTTTCCATAGATGTCAAGGTTAAGAGAATCCATTCATTTATCCCATCTCTCCACAAGCATAATGTGCCAGAACAGTACTTCATTTATGTAGACAAGAAAAAATACAAAACTATAGTGACATTTTTATAAAGAATGTCTTACAAACATCCAGTCTTGAAAACGAGAAAAATTACCACCTGCATAGCTGATTTTTCTCACAATTCAGCTGTTGTGCCTAATTTTCCACAGTGATTTTTCTGACTTATTGATTTAGACATTAGAAAATATAATGAACAAAGATGTTATCATTAAAATGCCATTTCAATTACAAACAAAAACAGACAACTAGCTTGGGCTTCACAGAAATTCAGTCAAACGACATATTCATTTCTGCAGGAGAACTGAGCTCCTAATCAAAATATACCCTGTCTTCCAAATACCAACTAAGCGACCAAAACATTCATAAGATTCCAATTCCTACATTTTCAGTTAGAAACAATACAGCAAGGAGGTACTCCTGTTATCCATTTACACTAGTAACCTACCTCCAGCTGGTGATCACTCCTTACCAACGCCATACGGGCCCTTTGCAATGAACCATGCATTAGCTTGTGCAGTCTTAAAATTAGTTTCCTCAACCCCATTTGCTTCAGTGCTTTATCAACAAACGGCCTGTAAATAGAGGTCAAACAGTGTTGGCTGCAGCTTCCCTCAGCACTGCATTCTGGAATAGCCCAGGAACTAGAGTCATCCTCAGATTCAAGCCTATCAAGCCTCCTTGAAAAATGATCCTGAAAGTCAAAATTTGGCTTATTAGTAAAATTGTTCTTGATGGCTTGCCTAAGTTCCTCAACATTCTCCTCAGAGATTTGTTCTTCACTATCACTCTCCTCTGTGCATGTTCCTGAGGATTCCTTTACTTCTGTTTCCCTATCAATGTCTTCATCATCTGGGTCATTTTCCTTAGACAGTCGAGGAGAAGGAATTTCGAACACTGGCCAGCCAATGTCAGAAAGATTTTTGATGCCCAATACAGTTCCCATAATCCTTAGTTTCTGGTTTAAGTCTTTTGTAATATTTAACCATAGACAGAGTGCCTGCACTCTGTCTTGGAAGTCCTTTGCAGCATACTTTTCATAGTCCTTTTGAAGAGCCTGCAGAGATGGATAAAGTGCTTCTATGTACTCCAGCAGCTCCATTATTCGCTTTACCTGCTCAAATGAGACCCGCTGGCGATGAAGGTGTTCGTGGTAACTTGAGTAACCCAAAGCACTAGTTCCATGTGTTGATTTGCAAACTCCTTCTCCTGAAGTACCATTGAGACTGGCTCCATTTTTTACAGAGCAGAAGTCTCCATAGTCCACTTTGAAGGTGAGGATTTCATTGATGATATCAGGGATAGCTTGACGGGCTGCATAGAGATAAAGGTCTTGGTCATTAATGCTCCGGCCAGCATGCCAAGCTTGCAGCTCCAGCCAGATCAGTTCATTGGATCGGTTCAACCAGACAGAGGAGGTGTTTTCCTGGCCTCTTTGTTCCCTGTCCTTTTTCTTCGAGACTGAGGTAAGTTTTAACAAAAGCCGCAGGGTTTCAAAGAATTTTAACCGGTCTGCTGGGCAGTCAGTCCTAGAAGTCTGGCGTGTAGTTCTGGGTATTGGCATGGGCACAGAGACTGGAAGCTTAGCATGGCTACAGCCAAGGCTGAGGTAAGGCTTATTGAGATCAACATCTGGAATTGTTTTTTTTGGCAGAGATCCACCAACTGAGTCTAACATAAATGAGCACTGCACATTTTTCTTGTGATCTCGTTCTGTTGTCCTTAGGGCATCTCTGATCTTTTTCCCTTGCTTATAGGTGTGCTCCTCCACATTCTCAATGGTTTTCCCATTGTCTTTATGCAAAGACTGAGCTGGAACACTCATCTTTTCTGTAAGCAAAGAAAAAAGAATGTGACTGCAGCAACAAGAACAAGCATTTTTCAATTCAGTTCACTTTTCTTTGGTTGAACATAAAAATGTTTAATATCAATAAAACAAAGTAGGCATAGATAGAAGCAAAATCTAGTCTTATTATTAGAAGTTACCACTACTATACCCTAAATCAAAGGACTTTTCCTTCTTCTCGCACTTTACCTCTTTTGTAGAAAAGACCTCAGAGAATTCTCATCTTGAGTATGCCATCTACTGAGAACTGAGTATGATCAAAAGGAAAAGAATGGTTTCCAAGTTCATCTTCCATACATTTTTCACACAGTCTCCCTAACAAAAACTCAAAATGCAACAAACAGAATTAAACAGACTCCACTGCACGTGCAATTTCGTAAAAGCTGGAGCATACATAGATTTCAAAATTTAGCTTGAACGCACCAATCCTGCCTCTTTGGGAGGTGGATCTTAGTTCTGTGAACCCCTCTGTAATCTTAATACACTGCCTTAGCACCTTGAGCCTGCCTCCCCACTGTTGCAACACACACTTGTTTTCTTCCTTACTATGGACAACAGCCCTTTCCTGCCTAAAAGTGCAATCTCCTCCTCTCTTCCCCCCTTCTTTCCTCAGGAGCAGCAGACCTTGTCACTTTCCTGCAGAACTAAGAAAAGCACTTCAGCCTAGGCTTTGCAGATCAGAACAGGAGGAACTACCTGGCATGAAAAGAGTGGTTCTCTCTCTCAGAAGTGGTGGCAGGCTGATGGAAAGAACCTGTATGCAGACTACTGAAGTCCAGTAGTTCCAGCTGATCAGCAGCTGGAACACAACAGGCTCCATTGGGCCTCTGCTCACTCAAGAACAGAAAAGACTTTCAGAATGATGGTTGAATACTTTGACCACAGCTGGTACAGCTGCAAGGAGGCCATAGCCCAAAGAACTAGGCCAGGCAAACAGCAGGAAGGAGCATTTCACACTGGCAGGCAAGCAGACTGAAAATGCAGGTTGACAGAGATGAAACATACACCCTCTTCACACACATTTGAAATAGATAAGGAATGAATCAACTTCTAACAGCACTTTGATGTTGAAGATTTTGGCGGCCTTGCAAAATAAATTAAAATCCTATTACATGTAAAGATCACTTTCTTAACTTATATTCTAGATAGAACCTCTAGATATCTTCAGTTTGTATTTTTAACATGTTAGTCTCCCTTATCATTAATCTTCAGATTCCCCACACCACCACAACACATTGAAAGGTAAATTAAAAATTATTCATTATTAGATATCCAAAAAGCCATAATACTTGAAAGTTCGTCATTCTTAACAAAGCCCAGGCACAATAATCTACAAATTGTTTCAAAATCCTCTCATCAAATATACACCAATTATTCGAATACACCTGATAGTCCTGCAATAAATTAGTATCAGTGCTACAACTGTATGAGTTCCTACTACTAACTTTACCCCAGTATTGTAATACAGACTTCAATTAATTTGCAAAAAAAGTTCAGCTGTACTAAAAATTTTGAGCTATGATTATTTTTAATGCTGCAAAGGGCAGGGGGTTTCACAACTAAGCCACTATCAGTTGGTGAGAGAGAGCATGTGGTAGAATCTGAGATCTTAAACAGGTCATTAAAAGAAAATACAACAAAATGCATGTGAAGAACATGACGGGGGTAGGAAAGCAGGGTGAACAGTGGCTCCCTTTCAAGTATGAAGCTGCAAGAATTTTTATACTAAAAAGCAGACACAGGCACTCTTTTTACATAGTACACAGAGAAGCTAACACTTTAGTCAGTAAGAAAGCATTCATGGTGTTCAGGAGACAGATTTCACGAGCATCTCCGAAATGCATTTAGCTCAGAAAAATGCGAACCCCATAGGTCTTGGGCTATAAGTGAAACATTCAGAAACTAAACAGATTATTGCATCAATTTAAGTTTGGATACTAAATGCAAGTTACAAGAAACTTGGTGTGACAGAAATTAAAAAACCAAGTATCAGAAGCACAAGTAAGCCAAGTCCCTAATTCCCAAAATTCTTTCAGTTGTCTAAATAAAGATAACTTCTCAGATGTTTAAAAATAAGATTTAAGGTATTTCAAATTTACTTTTTTAAGTGATTAGTTGCATCAAACTAACCCCTGAATGAATTCTCTTACTGAAGTATAACCATTCAAGCTCAGTAAGAGCATATGCATACACATTTAAGGTCAACAAACTACTCCACAAGGTTTTGGGGTGGCTTATTTTCTCTTCATAACACAACATAACTGCTCTGAGATGGTACACATATGCAAAGCTTAAAAAAAAAACACCTATGAATTTTCCAGAAAAAGATACTTTACACAATACTATCCAATTAATCAGAAAAAATACACAAATATATTTTAAGATACACTCATGGCAACTAAGAACAGGATATTATCATGTCAGAAGTAAGAACCATTCCCCTCACAAACAGAAAGACTTTGCTCCAAAAACTCAAAATCTATAAGCAGGGATAAACAACAACTCCTTATTTTTCATAAAGGTATCAATCTCCCATATGTGCTCAGAAGCAAAGGCTAACAATGAAATATAATACACTATGTTTCTTTAGTATCACAATGTCTATGTTTAGAAACTATTTTTTAAAGCACAGAATGAAACAACAACAACAACAAAATCACCAACAGCAAAAAAAGTTTACATAACCACTACATACATAGTTAAAATAAATAGAGTTAATGTTGCAACAGAAAAATTTTACTGGCTTTTAAATGTGCCTTTTAGCAAAGGTAAAAATGCTTAATAATTCCAATGCCTACAGTTAACTGGCAAGAGTAACAAGATTTCTCTGTAATTTCATATAGGGAGGAGGTATTTCAGTGAATGTTCTCTTCAGTGACATTATTTGGAGGCTGTATGAAGTGAAAGGGAAACAGAAACTTTGGAAAATGCTCGTATTGGCCCTTCTTTTATTATGAACTTGCATTACACAGCTCTACACAACCAAAGATTTGACTACATTCCCTTATTTACCCTAAACAATTTACCTTTTTCTTCCCTACATTTTAGCTCCAAAATGTAATCCTTGCTATGCACTCTAATGTTCTCTTGTTCCACGTGTAGCAATTTTAAAAATTGCTTCTAAAACATTAACTGGCAATAGTCAAGCTATCATAACTCTGGCAAATAATCCTCTGACACAGTTTGTTATTTGTTTAAAAATATATTAAACAAACAAACAACAAAAAACACACACAAAAACCTAGTTGTATTCTGTATGAAAATAGCAAACATACAATCTTAAACAGCTTTTTTGCACCAATTCAATATCAACCAAAATAAAAAAATCTCACTTTAAGCTAGAAGATTTTATTATTAGATATCATTACTTAGTACCTTTAGGAAAAGAACGCCTATCAAGTATCTTTTGGGCTTTCCTCCGTTATCTCTGAAGCATATACTGAAGCATCAGAAGCAAGCAGGAGTAACTACACTTTAAGAGCTTCAATGATTGAAGAGTAAAGAATAATCACTGAAAACTGTATTTTCTAATAAAGAGCCTGTGAAGTGCTTCAGAACACGAAATTTGGGCAGAAAAGCAACTATACTTACTAGAGATCACAGAATCGCAAAAAAAAAAAAAAANACTTCTGAAAGTCATTTTTCCCAACTTTCTGCTCAAAGCTGGGTTTATTTCAAAACTAGTTTAGCCTGCTCATGATCTTAACCAGTTCTGTTCTAGAAATCTCCAAAGATGGAGATTCCACAATCCAACAATGCCTCTGGCAAACAGCTCATTATTTAAGCAGACTCACAGCAAAATTTTTCTTCTAATACCCAAGAGTTTTCCCTTGTTGCATCTCACGACAGCTGCCTCCTGTTCTTTTACTGTACCTCAGTATCTGGCTGCATCTTCTGCACAACCCCTCCATGAGGCAACGACAGGCTGCTGCTATGACTGTGATCATTTAAGGAAAACACCAAGACACCACACCTACCTTTCAAAGTGGAGCGGCCAGCAGGTCTGCTGACGTTATTTTTCTGATGCTTTGTTGACAAACGTTTCATCTGGCGGGGTGTACTAGGGGGAGAAGCGCCATAGAAAGTGTCAGCACTTGCTTCATCTGATAATTCCTCAGGGTCAGATTCACACATCTTAGAAGTAGCATCTTCTGACTTGCACTCTTTCCTGCAGAGAACAAGATAAACCATTACATTCAAGATAAAGAATTTTTACTTGCAATATCCGTTTAGAAAGCTAATTCATCCATAAATCCCAGACAGTCAACCTTCTGTATTTTCTTGCCACATCCATGTGTATTTACCCCAGCTTCTTCATATCCCTAAGGACAAGTTTCCAATCAAATAAATAATAAGCAACATACAAAAAGGATGGTATAGGCAGCATCACTAGAAGAACACAACACACACATACACGTATATGTAACACATTTTTTTCTGAAGAAACTTGTGGCAAGCCTAAACTAATAGGTGCATGAAATAAACAAAGGTTCAAATACACAAACATAATGCAAGACATTCAACCTAATCAGCAGCAGGGAAAACAGCAGACGTGTTTTCTTCCATTCTCCACCCCCTAAACCCCGCATACCACAAAGGCAACTTCTAAAATCACTCTCCCATCCTTCACAATACTTTTATCTAGCATAGGAGATCTGAAAGTATTTTTCACAGATTTTAACATCAACTATATTAATACCATTAATATCATATATAAATACTATCACTCCCCAATGGTGCCATACATGGAATTCTCTTGCTTTAACACATATCAGGGAGAAGAACACACCCCATTTCCAAGAAAGAAAAGAAATGGCTTGCCTCTATTCCCTCACTTATTTCTGAAGCAGATGTGCAAATAAGAACTTGACTCTACAGAACTCTCAGTAACTCTTGACTCTCTGAGGCAAAGAAGCAGTCAATCTAAATCAGTGCAAAATCACATCAGTATCCAATAACTTCAATTTCACTCAAATCACAAATGACATTTTACTTGCTACTATTTTAGGGGCAGACAAGAAATGTTACTCATGCTCTGGTGGAATGAGTCTGAGTTACTGCAGCAAGAAATACGTCAGAATATTGTCAGCTAGTAGAATAGCAGTAAGGTTAACAAAACAACAACAAACACATCACATGTACTGTACTTTTTCTTGGCCTTTAGATACTAACAGAAATAAACACCTTAGCATGCAGAGCAGTTATGTTCTCTACAAAGCCACAGAAACATTTAGTGCATGAAACACTCTTTTCATTTTGCTCTTCTCACTCTACTACTTCAGCTTTGAGAAGGCAGCAGGCAAGTTCACCGACTTCTGCAGATAAACCTTACAGGTTACCCAAGAAAAATGACCAAGGTGGTACCGCAGCACCACCTGCAGTCCAAGGAGAGCCCTACAATCTGGTCATAATGACAACCACTCCAGTAATTTTATTCTGGTTTCCTAGCCTTGGAACACCACGCTGTTACTGTGTCTTAGCAATCTGATTTAACCAACCCCCACTGTCCAAATATGAAAAAAAGCCTTACATTTGTTCCTACAGATCTTGTGAAAATAGGTGGACGAGTAAGAGAAATGGATCTTCTAAGTGCCAAGCTGAGAAAGTGGAACTCTTTGGACACCAGAAGACTTTTATTTCTGAGAACGCTTGCAAACAGCCCTATTGCAAAAAACACTTCAGAGAACACCCCTCTGATCTCGCTGAAGACAAATCAACCACAAGAGACTAAACCACATAAAACAGAAGTCATTAGTTCCAGTGCTTATGGAGCCATTTATTTTTTCAGTGATCTCACTGGCCTGGCAAGGCAGAGGGTGGGGTGCTGATGTTCTTGCGGAGGCTGGCAGAACAGATCCTGCAAGCACTCATGTTAAGTCTCCAAGGCAGTTTTAAACTAGGACAAGTTACCTCATTAGGAAAGATGAGTGAAAACACTGTTTTCCTTCTGTATAAAAGTAAGTAGTAGAAGAACTTAACAATCAAACCTCTCCACCAGGCTGAATTAACTGATCTTTAAAGAACATAAGCTGGTTATTTCAGTCACTATTGCCAGAGGCATTTGAAAGACTTGTAGATGTGGTCCTTACAGGACGTGGTTTATTGGTGGACTTGAATGTGTTACTTTACAGTTGGACTCAATCTTAGAGGTCTTTTTCAACCTTAATGATTCTGTAATTCTACCTTGTTTGTCTCTTGCTATGTCTCCTCCAAGTTCACACATGAATTACACACATACAGTGGCACCCAGGATGACTTACTTAACATTCGGCCATTTTTTCTGGGTAATTTAGTAAGATGTTCTTTGATAAAAAGCATAGCAGGCATCACAAAACATGCAGCACTTGAAATCATATCACAAAACAAGCAATCGTGCTCTCATTCGTAACAACAGAACGACTCTTGTTAGCAGTTGGTGAGATGATCTAACCAAAGCTGGCTGGTGTGCTTAGAGAGGAAGGCAGAGGTTGCAAAGATATTTTTAAAAATTTGGCATACTCAGTTTAGGGTTTGTGTGCCTCAACTCAGAACTCAAATCAGCGCCAATTAACACAAAGATTCATTTTCATCAGTGCGAGCCTTATGGTACAACAATGCGCTAAACATACAGGGTCTGAACTAAAGCAGCTAGATCAGCTTTGACATGGTAGGATTCATTTTTCTCAACCAGTCAACACCAGACATACATGATCTTCAGCAGGAACACTCTGGTATTATAAATCAGTTATGATTTTTACAGATTACTGACACAGCATTTGCACTGTTTGTGTGTTATTTGCTGTCCTGAACTAACCATAGACTAATTAAATCTGCCAATCTCTAAAACGCAGTGCTGGCAACCCTGAATCAGATTATAACGTATTAGACAGAATTGTTGGTTCCTAAACACTGTTGCAATCAGAGTTGAGAAACATTAATCAAGGCAAACTTCATAGTTACCAAGATATGCAGGTTTTCTCCCCCACAGTCAGTGAGAACCATCCAAATCTTAATTAGGCTTATGCACAAAAAGTGAAAGCTAGAAATGTGACAACAGCAGTTACTATTTGCCAGTAACAGCCTAAACCAAACTCCTATCAGGAAAAGCCGAAGTGCACAATTTTCATAGTCTATTTACAGATTCCCAGCCTCAATTTTAATGAGAAAAATGCTTCTTAGAATTTTACCCTCAGAATATAATACTGTAGACAGGATGCATAAATCACAAATATTGGGAAAGTTTTAAGAGTAGTATGGTAAAAACAAGAACCAAAGCAAAACACCTTGACAGCCCTGAAATGCACCAAAAAAAATAAACCAAACAAACCAAGAATGTTTTTAAAAAGTAACTACTGTATGTTACGCCAGGGTGCACTTCAACCAGAATCTGAAAAGACAGAATACGTAAATTAATTTGCACTTCTAGATAACAACGGGATGTATTTTTTTTAAGCTAAGTAAAAGTGATGGCAATGTATCTACAATTCAGCTCAGCCATGAAAACCGAGATAATTCTTCTAGATTTTCAAACGCCTGTAAACAGAAGTAGGAAGGGGAAGGCAGAAATTGAGGTATGAAATTTGAAGGAGCAGGACAGGGAGCAAAAAGTCTGGTAACCACCACTATTGATAAAGCCCACAATCTTTGGAAAAATACATTCATTTATCACTAAAAATAAATTAACAAATGAAAAGACCACTGAGGATCACATGGGAACATGTTACAATTTATTAGGCTGAAGTCACACTGAGGAATACAATTTTTAACCAGTACAAACTTTTGCACTTTCATGAAGCATTACTCAAACTTGCAAAGTTTGTAACAACCGTTAATGAGAGGTCATCCTAAGAACTGTGACACTGATATGGGGGAACATCTTTTTACTCTTCCCTTTATGTCAGCTACCCTCCTCAGAAGCAGGAGTTCAAATACATTAGGCACTTACATAATTAACTCAAGTTCAGCCACTGCTTATCATCCCACATGCAGCTTAAAAGCTTGCTGGGTATCAGAGCAGTATAGGTCAACTGACTGGACTCCAAGCACATAGCAATAAATTGGAGTAAGGCAGGTATCACACAGTAGCTGGGATAATCACCCACCACAGTGGTTTGGAAGCTGTGCACTCCAGAGACTGCTGCTGTGAAAAGCTTCCTGCAGTTTCAAAGACATCACACCATGCAGGAATCAGTAAGGCTCTTTCTCAACACTTCTTATGGCACTCTGCTATTTTCACACAAAGAACTGCAATATCTGTATTTTGCCAAATACACATGAGGGTCCAGCACCAAACTACCAAGTACCACCTCTCAACATTCAGGTGGCTTTGTTTTAAAAGCAAAGTGTCTGTTTTTCATATATATACTCCCTAACTCAAATTCAGCTTGATAATTAAAGCAGGAAGACAAGCTACATTAGTCTGTTCTTAGTAATGCACATTCCCAGTCAGCAAAAGCAGCAGAAAACACAGGCACTATACACTGCCAAACACATCTTGTTAAAGTTAAGGTAGGTCTCCCCAAAGGTAGTCGCAACCAGTCTATTTCAGACAATATTCTGACAAGAACTGTCATCACCCAACAGGTGCTGTTTGCAAAAAGCAAACAGAATTTGTAAGTACCCACCTTTGCACCTGTTAAAACAGAAAAACAATAAAGTACTTAATTGGTGCTCCTGAACACCACACACAGCAAAACTCTGGAATCAGAAGCTCCAATTTCTGTGGGGCAGTACTAAGTTTAATTTTATAGCAAAAGAGAATGTAATGGTACTCATGGACCAACAGCACAAGAAAGGAACCTCACTAAACAATCAGCAGTACCTTGGGTAAAAAAGACTGAGAATTAGACAACCCAATCAAGAAAACAAGATGAAAAAACCTCAAGTTCTACTACAGTACAGGACAGCTACCTGGTGTAAACACGTTACCTTCCAACATTAGGAAAGCATCACACACCCCTATATTTTAATCATTTTTTAAGCATTATGTTCTGAGGGAAGCTGTAAGCTTAAATAAATGGACATGGTTCTGAAAGGTTCCTGAACTGAAAGCAGAAACTACTAAAAATCCAGCTTTGAATAAGGTATTTTCAAAGATCTGCTACATGAGTAAATACAAAAATAAAGTGTTTGATGCTACTGCATTTACCATAAACTGCTCTAAGTGCAGCAAAAGGAAGCCTTCAGTAGAAGGCAAGGAAAGAACCTTGTTAGGTTTCTTATTATTACAGCACAGCAGGAATTTGCACACAGTTTGTACAAATAAAACTGTATTTTTTTGCTAAATGCATCCTGTGTAAGGCTGGCACAGCACTTACAGGTAAGAAAAAATAGCCTGTTAGCAGGAAATGAAAATTCTCTGATGAGCACAGACATTCAAATAGTGTACATGTCATATATTCCTCCTGTTATTGTACCTCGAGAGACTGCAAACACAGAGTTCACATTAAAGCCTAATACTGACAGAGTAATGAAGATACTTGACCTTGTTTTCACATCTGAATCTTGGATGCCTGAACTCAGCATTTTTAAGTAGTCAATGTTAAATCTTAGTCATCAATAACATGTTATCACTACTGACATATTAATAGTTCTTACTGTGACAAACTTGGTAAAATTTTTAACAATATAATTAAATTCAACTTGAAACTAAGGCTATGTCTGGCTTTGTAATTTGTTATCCTAAGCATAATTTGGGTAAGGTATAGAAATGTACTGAATTTGGGGGGTTTTTCTGAGCAAGAATCACTTACCACAAAGATAAATTGCATGTACAGTCTAGTGCAAAATTTTTAAACAAACAGAAAAGTCTTCAAATTATGTAGGGCAAATGCAATTAAGACTTGCAAAAAGTACCACATCTCTATTAAAGCTTGGACTAGGTTCCTCCTGAGAAAAAAAGCTTCCTTTCCTGTTACTTTCAGAAAATACCTACTTTTCAAATGAATATCCATGGTTTTGGATAAGGAACTGGAAGGAATATATGTTACCTGTAGATTTTCCAAATTTTAGAGAGAACATATGCCACATCCCACCAGTAGAACAAAAAGATCTGAAAGCAACTTTAAGCTGGAAGGGAGAGCTTTGGTGTTCCAAGTTTCTAGCTCACAAGGATCTTCTAGATATTACTTTACTCTAGAAAAGAGGCATCTGGATAACTTAACTTGACAATAAAGCCTGACAGAAAATCATTTAACAGCACTCTTATTCTGGAAAAGGGGAACTTCAGAGTACAATTTCTTCTGGCATGAGGAATATGAAAAAAAATAATAGCAGGGAGAAAGAACAAAATAAAAACCTTCTTCTCTAAATAACCTGTTGCCTTTGCAACTCTTCCTTCAGTTGGCAAGTAAAAAGCAAGACTGCTAACTCCTTTAATTTCTGCTTTTCAAGCAGGCTTCTCTACCTCAGTTTGTGTATTCCTATGATCACCTTTATATCTGCACTATTTTTCCTTTCTACAGCAGGTGACTAATCCTGTCCAGTTACATGCATCCACTTCCCAGCTCCTCCGAAAGCTAAGACATAAACTTATTTATGAGGGTCACATTCAAACTTTCCTTGATTTCTCTAATGACAAAAGCAGATAATATGTAAGGCACACCAATGTAAAGGCTAAAATGAATGGGGAAAAAAAAAAACTTAAAACTTGTCTTAAAATTAGAAGAAACTTTGAAAGAGACAGATCTTAAAAGTAACACCTGGAGGTACTCTAAGGAAACAAAAAAATATTTTGCAATGTTGTTGTCTTAAAACAACATTTTAAGGCAGAAATATAGGGTTTTTCTGTACTTAATAAGCATTTTGAATTATGTTTTAAAGAAGATACAGTACCAGTGTAACAATTTCAGTTTTAAGAAATACTGTAATTCAAATTCAGCTGTACATCTACATTTTTCTTCTCCCAGAGAAATCAGGGGAAGGCAGTCTGTGTTATCATTTATCTCTTAAGTCTAGGAACGAACAACCAGCACACTGGGGGGAAAAAAACTGATAGCTGGAGGAATGGAGAACAAAGAATTTATTTATAACAGATAGTAATTTTACCATTTACTCCTGACACAAAATGCAAAAAAGCACTTGCATCTTTCATCTAGTATGTCCACACAGGCAAATCTTACAGAATCTAAGTTTGCATTGAAACAGCTTACAGCAGAGATACTAGTGAGAGCACAAAAAAAGGAAGCAATCTTAAAAAAAATTTAATCAAGTATGAAATGCAATGCTATTCACCCAACTTTTTACAGTAGAGACCCTCAGAAATTACCAACACTACAATCACAGTACGATGACACAAGAAAGGGAACCTGTTCCAGTGCACCTCTTGCTTCCCAGGTTGCACATCCCTGACCCTTATGCCATCCCTTCTGCAAAGAAGGCAACAACCATGTGACCTCAATCACCAACCTGACAGTATAAAAACCCATTCATTTTCTGGTGCACCATTTACCTCTCAGATCAACATACACAAGAAAAAACTCCACAGCCCCGTGACAGCCGAGCTCCTCCACTACAAGCTTCCTGAACCTGGCATTCTCTTGTAGAGAGAGTAGGGGGAAGAAGGCAACCTGCTGAGTGATAAGTGAAGTTGTGCCCTCAGTCACTCTCTTCTGGCTGCACATGAAGCAATTTTACATGACTCTCTGTCCCTTCTGCTTTCCAGACACTTTGCCAGAAGTCACCAGCACCCAAGATGCTCAGGTATAACTTAAAGTACCAAGCCTGGTTCTTCACTGGTGCTGCCAAAACAATCAAGCTTAGCTGGAATGCCTTTGTTAGCAGGATTTTTCCAACTTCAGTCACTTTAATTTTGATTAGGCAGCCAAATGTACTTAATGTCACGCTAGCAAGTTTCATATGGCAGACATTCCTAGTTGAGGGAGGGCAAGAGAGGGATGTTAGGGGATAAGAACAGTAATTTTTATCTGAGTCAGCTGCAGAACTAATGCAGATTTTTACTTGCAGCAACAATAAAACCAAAATACTTGGGCAAGAAGATGCTTAAGGTAATACTGATATCACCATCAAGAACTGATTGATTACATAATTCCAGTAGCTTTTTTTATAAATTAACCTATGAACAAGGGTTTGTGAACATAGAAATAATGACAGAAACACTAAAACTTCATTAGTGAATTGTCAGAACTTAACAGCAGCCTTTTAAAAACCCTGCTTTGCTGACTATTTACACCTTATCTTTGAACACTAAGCTGTAGCAGGGTTGCACAAATGCAGACACTCGAGGCTGCTACGAAACCCATGCCACCCTCTTGCAAACTGCAGGTTTACACTACAACAGCCCTGCTAACAGCTAAGAACCAAGTCCAATAAATTCCACATCAGCTGAGGGAGCAATAGAAAGCAAGTATTTCTGCTGCAACACAAACAGTGGCTTGAAGCGAGACTTCACTGTGACAAAACCACCACTATTTCTCCAGAAATCACCAAGGAAAAAAAATAAGTCATTACGAGGGAAAAGACTAATGTACAGCTTTGAGCTCCACAGTTAAAACTTTAATTGATTCCCAGTGACAACTTTTCCTCCTTGGTAACTCTCAATTAAGCTCTTTAATTAGAACAGAAGGCTCCAGCAAGTGTGAACACACTTCACTTCTACAGCAGACCTTAGCACATGTCTGACTAGGCATTACAAATTTCCTTACAGCATTAATGTACTTACTAGCAAATTTTAGTTTGACAGAAAATTTTTAACAGAATTTTCTGCTTCTCAGGATCTGGAAGCTACCAGAGTCAGTTCTGCAAATAACTACTACTTTGGCACTTTTCCCAAAATTTGCCTGTATTCCTGGGCAGAAGCTATTATATGTGCTTATTATATTTACAACAGAAAAACAAATTCACAGAAAAATCTAAAAAATGCTACTGAAAGAGTGGTGAGGTTTTGGAGCACCTTTTGCCTTATTAGAACATGATAAAGTTCAAGAAGAAGAAATTGTCAAACAATGATTCAAAAATTATTTTTGCAAAATGCAAAGTATTATTCATCATATCTTCTCATAGCATGCAGTGATAAGCACTACTGAGACATATTTAAATGATCTAAGGAAGTAATTTTTCTTCTGCAAGTTATACCAACTAGAAATAAGTATAATAAATAAATAAAATAGAGTTCTTATAAAAGTTTTGGCAGTTCTTCATGTTCTCATTTCAGAAAAAAAATACTCAGAACTTTCTGTTCTTTTTTTACTAGCAAATTTGAAAACAAAGAAACTTTAACTAATTTTTCCATCTTGGATTATTTTAAGTTTTCATACAAGTCTGAACTATGATGTAGCAGCATTTACAGTAGATTCATCTCTGAGCTTGCCCCCGATAAATTATTTGATTAAAACTACGCCGTATTTTATTCCAAAAGAAAAAAAAAAGCCTATTTAATTCTAATCTTGCTTTATAACATGTAATAAAGTGTGATAATGATGATGGGTTTGTTAGGTTTCCACATCCATGTTTAAGCCTGCCAAGTGAGGCTGCAAATGGATCAAAGGTTAGAACTGTAGAAACAGGAGCTAAGAGAGCTTCACCCAGTGCAGTTAGTATCCAGCTCTCTTCACTGAATGACTGATGTTAAAATATTCACTAATTCAAGTCCCCATGCTTCTCCATTAGTGCTACTTTTTCAACCTCAGCTATATCCTAGCTCATATTTGGGAGCTTATACTGATTTTTTTTTTTTTAATAAGAATCTCTGAACTATGTTTTCCTCGCTAATAATGTTTGAGCCCAACGTAGCACAGTATCAATCCAAAGGGTAAGTGCTGCAATTAAGTGCTTGGCATTTACACAGATCAGATCCCAAGGTCTCAAGCTGCACACCACCAAAAGAGTAAAGTGTATTTCATTAAGAACTATCTATGAAATATCTGTACTAACACATCTGCATGGATTTTCTGGAAAATTTAAGCTATACCAAGAAAAGTTACATTCTACTGGGAAAAGAGATATTATAAAAGATTGTTAGGCTGCTAGGTTCAACTATAAATATAACATATATAAAAGTGAAACTGGGAAATGCACAGACCTGTGAAAAAAGTTAAAAAGATCTGTAATAGCCATTCTTCTCCCACACACACTCTTCTTCTGGAAGAAAGTTCCACTCCTAGATAAGAAAAAGCTAACAACTGGTTATGATCCCAAAGTTTCAGTTCATCATTTAGATAAAGTCAAAGTCTACAAGAACCCTGAAGGTGAAGTACTGAAAGTTAAATAGGTTTTCAGTGGAAGCTGGTGTCTAAGCACTGCATACTGGACTTCTTGTCCGTGACCTTTGGAAAATCCATGCAATGCAAGGGCACTTCAGTACTCTGCACTGCTTGGAGCATCCTAAAAGCTCAGTGGTCATGCCCATGGAGAGTTCTACAGAGACGCCAAGAAGTAACAGAGGCGTGAGTAACTGTGGCCTTGTTACCGCTTACAGAATAGATGTTCTACAGCCAAAATGGTGAAAACCTTTACAAACACTGCTCTCAGGAAAAGCAACAGTAAGTAAACCAGCAGCACATGTAAGCCAAGGGCAGAATAAAGCACACATTTACACCACATTAGAAAGCAACACATGTCACTCAATACCACCAAATATCAGCAAGACACAGATGGAACAGAATTAACTTCCTCCTTCTACCATAAGACAGCAGGAGACATTCATTAGGACAATAATTACATCCAATCTCGTCTGGCTACAGAATAAACTTGATCGGGTCTCATGGCAAATTAATGTGACTTTACACGCAGGGTTCTTGGACTGGACATGAGTGAACATTTGCCAACTCAGTAACACTGAAATTCAGATGTTAAAAACAAACATTCTCATTTGGCTTTACATTTGCAGTAAGCCAAGAGTGAGCAAGGGACCATTATCAACTCTTTAAATAAAGAAGCTTCTAAGTTATTTTTAAAAATTCAAAAATTATTTAGTTAATAAATTACAGACTAAACATAGCATCAGTGCAGTTAACATCTGAGAGAAGAATAAAACTGAAGGAAAGTAACAGTCCTGCAAACATAAATGTTGTAGGCAACAGCAAATCCAACCACGCCACTGAAGTCACAAGCTGAGATTCCTGCACTGACAGGGGTCAACACACTATTGACTAGCAGTTGGTAGCATGAAAACTTGTCTTCTGAATGTATTTTAGATGCAGTTTAAAAGAATGGTTTGTATATAATTTAAGAAATGTTGTTGTCATGGAAGCCAAATCTTCGTAAGCCTCTAAAAATCCAAATTAGCTCCCTGAAGTAAGAATAATTGCATATCCCTTATGCTTTCCTTTAAATTCAGTAGATTTGTTTTCATCACAGCACAGTTTGCATTCCACAAAGGTCAATATCACTAGCTTACATAATAGTAAAACCAACCTTGACACAGACAGCACTAATTAACAGACATAAAAACAACCCAAGCAGCCACACGACACAGACTAATCCTTACTGCTACAAATGCCAAAGACATCTCAACCGGCACTTCATGTGTGTTTGTGCGTAGGTGGAGCAATCAGTCATTCATCCCAATCTTGCACATGTAAACAAGAAAATGCAATACACGTAGAATAGAGATTACATCTTACCTCATTTAAATGCATGGGGAGGAAAAAAGCTATGGCAAAGCTCTATATACTTGAATAATTTTTCCCACTGAAGCTAAGAACTTAAGTTAATAAAATAATTTTAAACTCTTTCACTGCTCATATACTATCAGCCATACAGATAGCTTAGCAAGCAGGAAAATATGTTGAGCACAATTCATGACATAACCCCAGGCTTCCCCCAAACCACAGATACTGCAGACTGACAGCCCAATTCATTGTCATCCTAGAGACAACAAATCTGATAGACAGACTACTGAAAAGTTCCCCAGCAAGGAGGAAGCCTCCACACAATTCACAATTTTGTCCCACTTTATTCACAGCCTTGGTCCTTCCTTCACCCCTTGCACTGGATGCACATCAGGAGAAAAGAGGGCTACAAGCAATCAAGGCACAAGTTTTGGTAGTCCTATGGCTCTTCATGCCTTTGCAGTGCCCCCAAACAAAGGGCTAAGTCCTAACAAAGGACATGCTTAAGGCCTCATTTTTCTCTATAGTGGATTCTGTGCCAGAAAATTCTTGGGAAAGCCTAAAATTCGGCTTGGGAAATTTACAGCCCATTGGCAATAAACAAGAAGCACCAAACACATCTGTTTTAATTAGCATCTAAATCATCTAAGGGGAAACATCTTACCTTGAAAGCTTTCCACTTGTTTTGTTATGAGGATTGATAATTAAATGTGAATTCTTCACAAAACTTTTCAGTAGTATCTTTTCACTTATCCATAACCACTGCATGCTATCCAGGGTCAAAGTGCAATCCTCTCTCAAAATCAACATCTGCTTGTAGGTTCCCTGAGCATTTTTCAGTTTAGAGCTGCCTCCCCTCTCTCTCCACCCCAAAATGCGTTTCAAGAAAGAAAAGTAGGCCTGGGAAAAACGGTGTGTTTTTGGAGAGGGATTCCCAATCAAATGCTTTTGACCAAAGACTGTGTAATTCAAAAAAAGCCATAAATGTATTATATGCTTGCCTTCAGTTTACAAAATGTACTATTGCATTTATATTCTAACAAGACACAGAATCCTCACACAAAGGCAAGCAGACTTCTCACACGAGGCAGTCTGAAAACAAATCAATAAGCTTTGTTTATTTGACAAATGTAGGTGTACTGCTAATTCAATGACTGAATACTTCTCCATCAAACTAAAGAGAATGCATCATAGCTATGCACTTTAGCACTAGCCAGAACTCATTATCATAAGAACACATTCATACTCTACAAACAGGATTAAAAGCTATCTGGCATCAAATTGATTTCAACTGCCCAAGCCTGGGCAAAATAAACTGATTTCAACAAGATTCTGACCTCAAAGCCCCAAGAATAAACAGTACTGTGTTGAAAAATTAACAGTAATCACGTTTGGAAAAGCTTCAGCTATTTTACCAGTATTACATTTAAGTAAAAGCAAGTGCTGCATAAAGTCAGAGAAATAGCTGTGTTCTAAAGCAAGTGTGAAGTTGGGACACAAGGTACACGCAGCAGTGAATCACAGTGGATGGAGTATATGCATTACCCTACACAAATTAAGGCTACCTAATTGTTTTGAGACATCCCCTTCCCACCCACCAGCTTACTCTGAAATAACTAATTCAATTTTCATTTGCTGGGTGAAGTTGTCACCACATTATCCACACCCACATCCGACTCATATAAACTGTCCTGTAATAAGCAGAATCCAGCAGAGGTCAGAAATGGCCCTGCACAGGAAATGCCTGGGTGTTTTCCATTTAGGCTCTGAAGATTATTCTTGTACATGAAGACAGCCCAGGTCTAGGGTCATGCTGTTGTACAAACTTTATTTCAAATAATCTTCTGCTTAACCTGCAGTATTAGTCTTTGAAGAGGCCTTAGAAAAGAAACTTAGAAGCTTACTAATTCAGTTGCCCTGTAGCATTTGTATTTCATAATATTTCTGTTAAATCTAATTAGTTTCATATATCTTCTGATTCAGGCATTCTCATGACAGAAAAAACAATCAATAATGCACATTAATGCATCAAAGGCATTGTTCAACTCCACAGCCTTGACCCAAACAGGAGCACATCACCACTTCCCTTTTATTCCATCAGTACAAAACAGCGGCTCACAATATTCAAGAAGGATCTCAGCAACCTGACAACCTTTTTTGCACAGCTCACCTGGAACACAATGCACCCGACTACTACCTTACAGTACCAATTGATCACACAAGCTTCTTAAAAACGTTTCCTGAATGCCTCCTAGTGAGAAGTGAAGTGCATCAACAGGATGTTATTTTAAAATGAGAAATAATTGCCACGGAATTAATAACTTGGACTTGTGCAATACTTCTACAGCCAGCTGGAAACACTAAACCATAAAGTAATTTGCATCCCCATCTCAGCAGGGCACAGATAGAAACTTGCAAAAAGCCAATCTGCAGGTCAGCATATTCAGGAGGTGACAGCAGTTGCAAAAAGCTTTGAAGCATCACAACACTTCTTTGTGAACACTTTTTCTTTTTTCTTTTTTTTTTTTCACTCGGTCTTTCTACAACTATCGATTGCAACGTTGCCAGCAGCGATACTCCGTGACCCTGCTGTTTTACGGGCACGCCAAAGAGAACCCGATTTTAATGACGGCTGCTATAAACACGAGACACCCTTCCAGAGGGCAGCGCTTTTATCGCTGCAGTTCACCAGCCGAGGAGCACAGGTCACGCTCCGTCAGCCTCCCGCGGGCTCCAGCTGCTGCTCCCCCTCCTCTCCGCAGCCCCCGGAGAGCCGGGCTCGGCAGTGCCCCGACACACCCGCCCGCACTGCTGCGAGGCTGGGGGCGAAGGAAACGATTTGCTTTTAATTGCAAAGCGCCCACAAAACACTGCCTTACCCACCGCAGCCACTAGATTTCTTATCGAAGCACTTTCTCGCTCCGTGGGCGCTCTGCAGAAGCGCTGAAGCAGCAGCAGCAGCAGCCACAGGTTCTGCAGCGCAGAGGGGCCCGGGGCGGGCGGCAGACCCTGCACCCCCGGCCCCGGCGCTCGCAGCCCCCGCCCGGCATCGCTCCCTGCACGGAGCTCCCTGCGAGGCAGCGCTGGGTACTGACCTCCCCGGCGGCGGTGGCGGCTCCTCCATGGCGGCGGCGGCACAGACCTGCGCGGCGGCGTCTCTCATGCATGCACCGGGGCCGGCATGGCGGCAGGCCCCAGAGCGCGGCGCGGGGGCGCAGCGAGGAGCAGGAGCAGCAGGAGGAGCGGAGCGGGTCCCTACCCGGCTGCAGGAGCGCGACCGCGCAGAGCCGCCCGCGCGGCCGCCATCTTGGGAACAGCCTCCGAGGGCAGCGGCGCCGGCAGCATCGCTACGGCGCGCCAGGAGGGACCGGCCGCGCCAGAGGCGCTCGCTCCGCCGCGGCCGGGCGGGGGCCAGCTCCCGGTGCGAGTCCCGTGCTCTGTCCCGCGGCCGCGGGGTCAGGGACGGACTGTGAGACTGCGGCGCTTCCCTCCGGCACCGTGGAAGCTACGTCTCCACAGTTCCCCGCGAGGGGCCGCGTTTATCCCGAGGCGGGGCGGTGATGGGGGCGGCAGCCCTGCCCCCGTGACGGAGCTGTCAGGCGCTACCTGTGGCCGCTCGCTGCGGGTGCCGCGGTCCCTGCTGCTGCTCGGTCCCACACCGCTGGCAGACAGAGATAGAAGAAAAACATAACTGCTAAAAGAAAGATGGTTTCCCTCAGCAGGTGCCAGCTCCCCGCAGCCGTGCTGGCCCGATGTCCAGCACCTGCGGAGGCTGGAGCGACCACGGCCGGATCCAAGGAGGTGGAAGGCGTGAAAGACCCTTGAGGTCCCCTTTGAGGCCGTGCATGGAAAATGATCTTTCATCTTTTATACCCTGCTGCTGACAGAGTAACTTCTTTCAAATTATGAACCTCGACTTTTTAAACCCTCCAGCAGCACTGGTTATCAGCCTTGGACAGAGAACTGGAGCCATAATACCCCTTTGGAAATATGGGGATGAAAAATGTATTTTCTTGAACTGTAGGTTGGCAGGAATATCAGTATCGATGTTAACACCCGTCAAAGGCAGGAAAGTGCCACGGTTTGTTCAATTGTTAGGGTTGATGAGAGGGAACCTCATCTTCTATGCTACAGGTCTGGAAGCATAGCAGCAAACCCCGGCATCAGTAATGTGCATACAAAGCACATGGATTATTTCTGATGGGTGAAATTTGAGTTTGGACTGGAATCACTTCTAGATTCTGCATTTATGCACCAGTTCCTTCATTACTTGTACAAGAAATTTGGACCTTTCTTGTCTGATACCAAAAATCAGTTGTAAAGTCACTGTTCATGAAATAAAGTTGTCGACCTCTCTGTTGAAGTTTAGGAAGCAAATTCAACAGGCCCTTTGAAATAATCTTTTTTTTTTTTAAGGTGAAAGGCAGAATATACTTCTACTATACCATCTTAATAGCATCTACTGTTTATCATCTTAATAAATGGATGCTTTAAAATGCAGGACCAGATAAATAACATTATGCAGGAAGCCACTTAGACTGTTTTCTGCAGGTCAAGAAAGATACCTGAATCACCATGACTCTGATGATCCTGACATTTAAACATCAAGACATTCATTTAAACATCAAGACAAGCATTTATGTCGAGAAATATTAGTTAAGATACCTCATGTAATGGAAAAATGCAGTATTTAGCATGTTAAAGACTTTTGCTTGAGTACTTGACCTCAAAACCATAAAGCAGCTTCGACAGATACACGCAATGCATTCCCACTAATCTGTCATGGTAGACAAAATTCAGAAACCATAGCTGAAGGAAGTCAAGGTTAAAAATTTTGAAGTGCTAACCTAATAAATTAGTTGTCATCTCCATAAAAAAACATAAATTATCTAAGGTAAAGCTGTTTACTTCACAGTAAGCATGCGTTTTTAGTATGATCGCAAATAACAAAGGGTCAATGTTACTGATTAAATGCAAACATCCTTTTTAGCTAGGGATCATTGTCTCACACCATCTCTGCAGCTGTTTGCAGGCTAGAGATGTGTTTAGCAATCATGGCAAAATATTTCAACTTTACTTCTATCAAAACAATCAGTGTAGTGGTATGTTAGAAGCACAGAGTTTTCACTAACTAGGAAAACAATCTGATGTTGTATTTTGCCATGGATGTGATAGCGTGATGGTTTTATAATTTAGCAGATGCTGCAATTGCTTAGGAATTGCTTTTTATTCTAGCAACATTACTTTTATTACAGTAGCAGTCCTAAAACTTGCAATAGGAATTTGATATGGCAATAGCATCCTAATAACAAATATAGGACTTTCAAATAGTCTTTTGAAATTTCTACTGCAACTACACTTGAAATTTCTATCTATTCCTGGGGCATATATTCCTGTTGTTCCTTCCTCCTCATTTCATCACAAGTATCAGACACGATTTTACATGCAGCTGTGCTTTTGCCATTTGCCATTTCTCCAGTTCTCTTTCTATATACAAAAAATGCTAATGAAGACAAAGAAAGATTTGGTCCATGTAGGTAAATAAGTATGTCATAAGAACATATTTGAAATTTTTCTCCTGATACCTGTCACAAGGCCAAACTTCCAAACTTTTTTTCATGTCATGGATGTTGCGCAGAATAAGGCATGACTTGCTTTGGGTTTTTTTAAGTCAGTTAATGAAATCTAGCAATCAGATTGTTCTTCACTGTGTAAGCTGCATGCAAAAAATCAAATTCTTTTCAAAATCAGCTTTGTACAATTAGTTTTTCCTTCCAATAAGTTATTTACTTTAATTCTATTAAAAACTATTTAAAAGTAAAAGGAAAGTTAATTAGACATTAGAAAGCAGCCTGCTAGGTATAATTAGTCTAGTTCTAATAAAATGTGCTGAAGATAGAATATTTATTTTTCTTGGTCATAGATTAGAAATGCTCTTCTGCAATGCAATGAAGAGTAAAACATGAACAATACTTGCATTTAACATCTAGAACACAACCTGACACCATTTCTTATGAAGGTATTGCAACTAACAAGTCCAGAGTCCAAATAAAATACCGAGATGTACTTCTACCTGGACACATGCAGATTCCTCCATCTACAGTTTTGTTGTTCTCACAGAAGATCAGGTTGGGGGTGGCATTGAAAGAAACCGAACTCAGTTCTCAGTGTCATCTAATTTGAGCTTTGCTGCAATTGATTTGAAGTGTGAAGCTGAAAGAAATTAAGGAGTATATACCCTTGTTCAATCACCCGTTACCCCTGTGATTCATTCACTCGGGAAGCTTGCATGATAGCTTCCAAAGCTTGTTCAGCAGCATGGTTTAACACCCGTGCTATCATAGGAGCCAGCTAACTTGACGGAGGTGGAATATTTCTGTCTGCACGCTGTCATCTCACAGGCTGCAGGTCAGATTGCACAGGGCTCGATACCATTAGTTCACCACTATTAAAGGAGTATTTGTTAGTGAGAGTAGCATGAAGTCAGAGACATTCCTGGGATTATTGTTTTATCACTTCAACTGGGCATTATTTTTTTGAGTACTTCATCTCCTAAAAAGCAACTCTATGTAGCACTGCCTCTGCCATTATTAAAATGGCATGACCCATATGAGAGAAGTACAAATTCCAGTTGTGCTTAAAGCTGTATTCTTTCACTGTGTAAAGCTGGCCTTTGGGCTCAGTGTCTGTAAAGCTGGGCATAGCTAAACCCACTGGCTGCTATACAAAGGCACTGGACATAGAAATTATGTGAAACTGAAAATGTTGACACATGTATAACAGTCTGGCTACAGGAGTTCATGTCTTCCCAAGAACTGACTTTGGAGCTGTGAAAATAAGCTGCACTGAATTCAGTGCTACTTTAACTTGACTATCAACAACAGAGTAAGCTTGCTTAAAGCTAGCTTGGCTCCTGCTAATTAATTTAATTCTTTCCCCAGCTGTATAATAGACATGCTCAGTGAGCAGCCATGGGGCATTTATAAACAAGACCAAATGCTTGTCTGCATTTGTGTTCACTACATCAATTTAATGTTCAAAGAAGCTCCACTGAAGAATTGGGGTCAATTCTTTTAAACCATATTTGTAGGCCCAGAGCATATCCATCTGTCTTCTGTGTGTGCCTGTGTGTGCAATTTGGGGCATTGTTGCACACAACTCTTTCAACATGTTTCCAAGCATCTTGCAAGTTTGACTAGCTGCTTATACCAAAATTTATAAAGTGGTGCTTCTTATTTCCATCATCCCAGAAAGCACCAAAAAAAAGTTCCAGACCATATCTTGTAGAATATTTGGTTGTGCAACTGAGATTCTTTCTATGTCTGCCTTACAGCAGCTGCATTATCCCAGCAGAAAACAGCTGTGAGATTTGTATCAAACTTCCCTGTCTAGGAAGACAGGAGCTGTCCATGTCTCCTCCTTGCAACAGCTCTTTTTAGAAGTGAGAGAAATCACAGAAAAGCAGCATGGTTGGAATACTCCTTTACCCCAACAGTTTCTGGCAGTTTTATCAACTGGATGGAGTTATGAGCAGCCATGAGAAAACTTTAATCTCCATTAAATGTTAATCCCTGCAAACACTTACATACACATCAGTTCACCTATATAATAGGCATACTGAAATCAGTGGGACAACCCTGGGAGAACAGTTACTCATACATGTAAATGTTTATAGGATTAATTTCCTCCTTTTGCTCTGAATCATCTGGAATAATTTTTCCACTACAACTTCTCAAGGTGAGTTTTGTAGCATAACCCTGTCAATGGCTCTGTTCTGGTGAACATCAATAGGAATTAAGATATTCCCCCTTTGTTGCAAAACCCTCCTAACTGGAGTATAGTAAAATAGTATCTTAGTCTACAACTCCCACTTGTGTCCCGTTCTACAGAGCCTCAGGTATTATTTTTTTATTTCTGTCCATTTCATTACTTCAAAAAAGATGTTCCCCCATTGTTAACATAACTATTTCCATCCTTCTAAATACTCGCACAGTTACTACGGTATAAAACATGGTAAAGAGGTAATCACCTGCCATTTGACATTATTTAAATGCATTCAGAATTTTTTTTTCTCATTTGAGTCTTATTGGCCCCTATCATTATTTCTATAATTTATTTGCATTTCCTCTTCCTCACAGGAATTAATGCTTATTTTAAGGCATATCCATGCTAGGAAACATAGCACACAGCACTTGAAATAACCGTGGAATGATGTGAGCTAATATGCTGTCCTGGCACAGCACTCTGTCCAACAACAGCCAGCTGAGGAATCCAGATTATGACCTTTGTGTTAGGGAGCTGAGATCCATGTGACATTTTCTGCTGAGCTGACTGTTTAAAAGATGGTTTCTATCAACATCTTTGGGTGGATTTCACTATGACTGTCAGAATACAATGCGCATTGATAAATTTTAGGACTAGCTATTTTAATTCTAAATTTCAGTCTGAAGCCTATCAATTCCACTGAGGTTGTTCTTCAGCTGTGGTGATAATCAGAAATACAAAGGGGTCAAAATTTTGTTAGTTTTTGTTCCTGTCCATGGAAAACAGAACAAGATAATATGTTGATTGAGAACAGGATGACCTTGTCGAAGCTGAATATCTGTAATTGCTCGGTTCCTCCTCTCTTGCAGGCTGAATTCTATGGCATGTTTGAGCTCTACTTCTGCTGTTTATCTATGGATAGTGTGAAGTTTGGGAGAGAAATTTCTTTCACCCTTAATCTCAGCAGAGATACCGGTCAGTTAGCCCTACTACTTGGCCTAGGCATTGGGGCACTAACATAAAACAGACTAAACTTGGTGAAAAGATTCCAGCTTTACAATGCATGGATGTTGTGGCACACTGAGCTAGGAGAAAAATGCTGATCTGCAGATTCAGCACCCAGTTTTCAACAGGGCAAGCACACATTATTCATTCAGTAGCATTGGAGAAGGACTCCTGACTCGAGCACGCTTGTTCACCTATCGGAAGCACTCAGTACAGATGAGTTGCAAAACTCTGTCACACATTGCGTAGCTGTAACCTGCCTGAGATGAGGTCATGGAAGTACTACTCTTCCAACTAACTCTTTAGGTGGGCATTTAGGCTATAGCCCATCTGTCTGAGGTGGTCATGGTCTTCATTAGGCATAGATGACTACTCACAGAACGACAAGTCATGTATTCTGTAAGCTATGGAAGATGACTCCAATACATACTATATTTCCAAATGTACACTTGAGGTTAATAGAAGAATAGCATTGCTATTCTTACCTGCATTTCAAATTTCAAGAGTAACATTTCAGTTAAAACTTTTGCATTAAAATTCATATTTGTACATTTATGAAACACCCCCAGATGACAGCTTAGTTCTGGGTTCCCCATCACCAAAGAGATAGGGACATGCTGGAATGAGTCCAGCAAAGGACCATGAATGTAGTGAACAGTGTGGAGCATCTGAGATCTGAGGAGAGGAGCTGGAAATGTTCAGCCTGGAGAAGGGAAGGCTCAGCAGGGATCTTACCAATGTGTATACATACTTGATGGAGTGGAAGAAAGAAGTTGAAGCTAGGCTCTTCGCAGTGGTGTCCTGTGAAAGGACAAGAAGCAGTGTATAAACCATGAAAAATTCTGTTTAAACTTGAGAACAACTTTGCTTATCATGAGAGTGGTCAAACAATGTTATGAGTTGTTCAGAGAGGCTGTGGAATCACCATCCTTAGAGATATTCAAAACCCGACTGGTTGTGGCCCTGAGGAACCTGCTCCTGCTTACCCTGCTTTAAGCAGAGGGTTGAGATGAGGTGATCTACAGAGGAACCTGTCCACCTCAGCCATTCTGTGGCTGATCTCATAAATACTTTTGAGTTAAAAGCAATCTCTTAAACAGGGAGTTCCCTAGGAAACATAACTATTTAAAAGCACACAGTGCCAAAAACTTTTGGTATTATTTATAGTTTTGTTACGAATTATGATGATTTTAAGTTAATTTTTAATAAAGAACTATTGCTGGTAAGAATTAAGTTATTCTAAAATATGTCATTCACAATGCTGTTAAGTAGCCATTTCTGCCTACTAAATTGTAACTTTCTGTCAGAAGCAGGTGCACAATACCAAATACGTGAGTATAATCACAGCTTTGTGAGCATCTTCCTTTCCAAAGTTGTGCCATTTCCTACTAATGAGGTTTTACAGCAAGAACAATGATACTGCCTTTTTTAAAATTTTATTTTATACTTGACCCACATGGGTTGTTTTTAGAAACTTCTAAAAAACAATTAACATTAACCATGCTTTTGTATTCTAAGTGACAGAATCCTGATATTCAAATTGTATAAATTATATACCATGGCATTTTACATGTCAAATAAACCAACATGTCATTATTTGGATGTGGTCAGCTTTATTACTCTGCAAAAAGTGAATGTGGCACCCATAATAATTTGTACAAAGCCAGATTGTGAAAATCTTAGACTCCTCTGATTTCAGCAGTTGTTTTCCCTCAGTGAAGTTTGCCCAACCAAAAGATGAATGCCTCTGTGCTATTCCCTATTCATGGCATTGTACCTCAGCTGAGCTTTCTGATATATTTTAATTATCACACTACTTGTATTTGAAAATAACCTGTAAGGATGTTTAATTTGGCAAGTACATAAAATCTATTTATATTACCTTTTTTTTTTTGGAGTTACATTTCATGCTATGTTTATTGCAGCTATTCCAGATCTCCTTGGTGTATCCCCAACAGCTCGCCAACCACGATGTTGAGTTAGAGGATTTAACTGTGAATGGATCTCTCTCCCTGAAGTAACTAGGTCAGATAGACTTCAGAGTGATGTTTTGCCTGCCTCATCACTTGGCCAAAAAGGATAAGGGCACAGCTATCAGAGTAACTCTGATGTAACGCAGTGAGTATGAGGGTCCTAGAAAGTCACAAGCTATAGGTGTCACATCATCGCAGAGTCTTGTTTCCTGTGAACTGTCAAATGATCTTTATTTGAATTTAAAATATTTTTGCCTGAGAAAGCCATGACAAGCAAACAGCCTATTAAATATACCATTGAATGTCTTTCCTACTTGATCATCAGCATTTTGATAACTAAAAGTGAACTGGCAAGTCTTCTTCACATTATACAATTTGCAATTTTTAGCGCAAACCAGAACTGAATCTGATTGCCACCTTGACATTCATGGAGCCTTGTATTTGTGCATAAATATGAACGTTCAGTATAAAAGGTTTATGCTCATATTGGCCATCATAGTCCTAGAGGCTGATTACGAAAATGTGGTTGTGGGCATATAAAAATAATCTGAAAGTTACTATTTAAATGCCATTTACACACACGCACACAGTGTGTGTACTCAGAGCCATAAAGAACCAGCCATATTACCTACAAGATGTTTACAAAGCGAGTCTGCTAGGTTTTCTAACAGCCTCTTTGTAACATATTTCATCCTTTTTTAAATTTTATTTTATTTTTATTTTATTTCATTTAATTTCATTTCAATTTAGAAATGTAATATTTCTGTTGTAGAATATGGGGGCATGTTTAAGAAATATGTAAAAAGTACAATTACAGCCATGACAGGGCACATGTAAGTGTGATATTTAGTGGTAGGTTCTGTTAGTAATCATAGTTATATCCAACAGATATAGAAAGGATGGAACAGCAGAAACAGGAGAATGTTTTAGGTATTGCCATTCTGGTGTAACTTGAGCCTTATATTAACCTGATTTGAGTATTCATTTAACAGTGGTTGCTTGCACTGAATTTAACTGAATTTTTTTCAAAGTAAGAAATCTGCCTTAAAAATAACTAATTGATGTTTAGATTATGTAATTTATTATGATGCCTTTATGAACCATCTTTCTCACCTCTGCATATTGCTGGATTTTTTTCAGCTTCCACATGCTTGGATTACACAGCACTTTGTTCCAAAGCATTCTCCTTGGGCGTGATCTCTATTTCTGTGCAATCTGACAAGATGAAAAAAGTTTTCTTGGTGTATTTATAGCGAGGAAAACTGGCAGAGCTATGAATACAACTCCAAGATTTCTTATGAGCATAACTGAATCTTTTACCATTGCAATATAAAACTATAATAATGTGTGCATTTTTTACCAGTATAACTACATCAATAATAGAGCTGCCACTGCCACACATTATAGACACCCATCATTAGCTTACTGTGAAAGTGTCATTTATTGTGCTTACAAGTAGGAAAAATTTTACTCTTGACAATAAACAAAGTCCCAGTTTCAGTGCCAGGAAGATGTATCTTTTTTTGCTCTGCCATGGGCAAGGGACTCTCTGAGGAACAGGCTGCACGGTTTAGCTGTTGAACACTTGTCCAGCTGTACACTTCCCATCAGCCAAATATATTATCAGAGCAGTACCCAGATTCTTTGGCTATAAACAAAAGCATGCATGTACTTTTTTGTGCCACCAGCAACCCTTAATGTTCAGGGTTCATATTTCCTTAAAGTGCTAGATTAGAAATTTTTCCAACCTCCTAGCCTCCATCCATATAAGATAATTAATACTAACAATTTCAGTCTAGATCTAGGTCTTTATACTAAGCTGTTCTGTTTTGCATTTTCTGTGTAAAATGGAAAGGCACAGAGGTAAATGCAATGTTCAGTATCCATGAACACCTTTGCAAGAGTAGGTAAGTGTGCATTTAATCACCATTTGGTAGGGCTAAAGCTTAAATAGAACCTTGGCAAAATCGAAGCGCTGCAAATTCAGCAGTGACTGGGCAAGAAATCCCCGTGGTTTTGCAGGAAGGTGAAGTTGCAGCAGAAGGCCAGGCTTGTCCTGGGCCAGCTCATGTTTGCTGCAGTTTGCTCCTGGTCTGTGGAGTGCTGACCTGCCAAGAGCCTGAGGGGAATTGCTCTGCAGAGCTTCTGCTCATCTCTCCTTTGCACAAGTGCTCCATCCCTGCCTCCGCGGGCTGTGGCAGAGTGCATGGCCCACACCGACCTGACTTTCTGGGTACTGTGGGGTGAGTCACACCCACGCCACAAGCTGGGTGGTATCTGCAAGGGCAGGGCACACACGGTGTGACGGGGAAGGGCCTTGCCTCTGGCTGGACATCAGCACTCAGCCACAAGAAGAAAGCCCAGAAGAAATTGTTCAGGGACTCTGGTTCTTACGTCCCAGCTGTCTAGTACACTTAGAGGAGTATTCAAGTTCCACCTGTTTAGGGAAGGTGTAACCTCTGACTTGGGCTGTCGAGCTGGCTCAACAAGCAGGAACGGGTCAGGGTAATGCAAGCCCTGCCCTTGCCCTTCCCTGTCAGACTATTTGTTTCCTCAAAGGTATCAAGCAAACGCTGAAGCTTTTAAGCAGGAGGGAGGGTTAAAGAGACAGGCAGCCATCATCGAGAGCTATAGACAAAAATAACCTGGCATTATTTTTACAGAGTTGCATTTGGTCAATTCATTTAGGCAAAAGGATGCCCCTGTAAAGCAAAACAAGGAGTTCACAAGAACAAGCAGAAATTAGGACAGGTATTCAATGAATGACTACTGAACCAATAACAGATATTATGGTGCTAGGACAAGTTTGGTAATTTTCAGCAAAGACCAGTTTGCAGTAGAAAAGAATGCTCAAAGTGTTTTATAGAAGAGAAATTTGTTAATCTGCACTGTTGAAAAGGCCAGTATATTCCCCATGTATGAATATGGTTTCGAGGTGTTTCCAGGAAAAATACAATAGTGAATGAAGGGTACTTTGTCCACAAAAATATATTTGCAAGGGCTCTTAGACATGAGAGAGTCACCAGCTCTTGTGACACTGACTGCTTAAAAATGGGTCATTTCAAGGGAAGGAAGACAATAAACCATTCTTGCAGGAAGTCTCAGGCAGTAGCATCATTGGCCAAGTTTAAAATTTGCTGGGGATTAGAAGCTGAGGATGCACTAAAATGTATTGTGCTTAAGGGTACAACTGAACAAGCAATATATTATTTTCATTTCACTGGACAAAGTTAGACCCATGTTCTGCTTTATGAGCTGCTTTTAAAATTGCAAAACAAAAAAAAACCCTCCCAAATGCGTCACAAATTGGAATTACTTGTACAAAACATTCATCAAACAAGTTCATGCTAATGCCTGTTGTAAGAATTCCTCAGAGCATTTGACATTTGTGCCACAATATTTGTGTGCTGTGTGACATTCATGATGTATTTATGCTCTGTGAGCAAGTGCCTCTCTCAGAAGGTTGTTGCTGTTCTGCCCTGGGTTGTCTGTCAGTCCTGCCCAGGGGAAGGAAGCACTGTGCTCCCCTTACATCAAATTTGTGCAGACAAAGGCAAGGTGGGAGATAAACAGTGCCTCGGTCCTCTGCTGCTCTGTCTGTTCACTGTTGACATTTCCATTTTTGATAAAAGAGATATCAGCTACTGTTATAACAGACACTAAGGCAGATAAGCAAAGAAATTCTCTTGCCTCAGAGCATTAGGAATAATTTTTTTTTAAGTCACAGCTCCAGGAACCATGTGAATTCAAGGTAAATACAAACTCAGATTAAATTATTGTCTTAAGTTTTGAAGAGCAGTGCTTCAAGACTTGATTCAGAAATATTCTGAAGTTTTAGTACACTAAACAGAGTGAAAATAAAAAAGTATTTACATATACTTAGGCCTGCCTTCTCATTCTGGGGACCTGAATCATGACTTCTGAATGCCTGGATGAGCATTTCTGTATTTAGCAGTGACCAAAATATTCAAAAATAGCTTCTCACTATTTGTGCAGTCTATATTTATGCTTGGTAAAAGCCATCCAAGCTGCCAAAAAAAGGAACACAGACCTTGGCAGTTAGCAGGGCATGTCCAAAAAAATCAATATGCACCATTGCCACTTGGATCTGAAGTTCTCTTCTGTTGCCTCTCAGCAGTGGCAGAGACTGACAGGAGCCAATCTGGGACAGTCCTCCTCTTCTTCTATCACTTATCCTTTAAGTTTGATGCATAAAGCAACAGTATTCAAATTAATTGCACTTCCAAAAAGGTAGGATCATCAGGCAAAAACTTTATTTCTTTTTGAAGGGGAAAAAACACGTGATCTCAGAAGCCACGTATTTGGGAAACTGTAGAAGGTGCTCTTGATTGAGACCACACCAGACAAGCCTTTACCAACTCCCTGCCTTTTCTGCTCTTTTCTGCCCAGGTCTGATTTATTTGTTGATTTTATCCAGCCACATATCTTTTATCTTTTAGACAGTTCATCCTTTGGGACAGAAACCACCATTTCTTTCTTTTTTTTTTTTAAATATAACAATGCTGGATAATCTGGCTGGAGTTTTTCACTTTCTATACTGTAAGTGTTAAATAAATAAAAATTTTGGCCTATTCCTAGTCTCACCTAGCTCCTTTTGGGCTATTGTAGCCCAAAGCTGTAAAAAGCAAATGAAGGCATTTGGTCAGGTTTCTATCCGGAAGAAATTCTCATTCCAGAATAGGGAGTTTTAAAGCTGACATCTGGAGTGATATAGGTAAGTTTTCTTATTGTCCATATGTGCTTCCTGACACATTTATGTAATATAAATGTAAATTAAGACTCTTATGTTAAAACTGTGCCCCTCCTTTTCTGTTTTGTCAGCCTCTACACTATAGAAACTCCTTAAAACTCTTCCAGTACAAATCCCAAATATGTGTACTTTAATCAGGAATCAGAACCTGGCCAACACTTTCTCAGAATAGCAACCAGCCTCTCTCACCTGAGGATGGCTTGTGCAAGTGTCAGCCACTCCCAGCAGCACCTCCACATGGCATCAGCTCTTCCCTGACTTCTAGCCCAGGAGAGAAGGACAGACCACAGGTAGGTCTCTCATTGTATTGATCCATGAAAAAAAAACCCTTTAACCCACAAAAAAAAAAAAAAATCTAGAAAAAGAAGATTTACAGTGCTTTAATCAGAACAGGGAGTCCTTGTGGGAAACTCTCTTTCTCCAAGGTAAAAGTGAGCAATATTGCAATCCTCTGGCCCGTACACAAGCCTGTGCCCATGCTGTTGCCTTGGCGATACTTTGGTGGAAATTTCTCCATGTCTCATTTTCATTTTAAGTAACTTATTCTGCCTAGAATAATAAAGTGCTTCCTTTCTAAAACTTGTATCATCCTGTTTCTGTGGTACAAAACTCATATGTTGTGTTATTTGCTATTTATTGCTATCTGTACATTTTTATCTGTACATATCTATATGAATAAGTTACCTATACTTTAATGGGATGTGTTTATAAAATACACTGGCATATGCAACTCTGGTAATGAATCTAAAGATAAAAAGGTCTAAAACTATGCCCAAGGTGTTTTGGATTACAGTACTTGCCAAATGTAGCTGGCTGTGTTGTGATGTTTTAATAGCTCCTGCATGGCAGATTCTTGCACATTATTCAATAGACCTTAACTTTTCATTAAGTATATACAGGAAGGACATGGATACATCTCTGATTTTTATCTCTCTAGAGTCCTTCAGGAATCAGCTACTGTTGTTCTGGTTTATGTGGGAAAAATTATTTTAGAATCACTCCATATTACATATTAGTGTATCAGTGAGAGATTAAGACACATTGATTTATCCTTTTAGTGTTAGAAATCACAATTATATGTAAAATGAAAAATTATGTAGAATGAACTATGCAACAATTATGCAGTGTGACCAGCCAGTGCACTCCTTCTGCATCCATTCCTCCAAAAATCTTCTGTGACCTGAGAAGCTGCACTTCTCCCCACTTTCCCCCTTCTCTCAGAGTCAGCAAGCTGTCTTACCAACAAGGCACTGAAAAGCAAAGAGGCCTGAGCCCCGCAAGAAATAAAAGGGTTTTTCTGTCCTTCTACAGGTTCTATCTCTGCAGAATTGAAATCCTGCCCTTAAGTCACCATTCACACCAGGTACCTGGGTAACAACATGTGATGTTCCACCCTTTCAAGACTACCTAAAATATAAGATTTTTTCAGTTGAGTTCCTTCAGCCTGATGCTGAGATATATATATATATATCTATATATACATATGTATGTTTTTAGCTATGTAGAAACTGCAAACTAGATATAAAAAATTGCAAAATACTTGGTTTTGATATTTGCATATTCTATAGTTCTGTCATGTTAAATGAAGACAAAAACCATTTTATTAATGGTAACGGCTATTACTCTACTCAGTTGCCTAATGAAATGCTTTAGAGTGACACACAAAACCCACATGTCCATCCAGAGGATTTTAAAAGTGTGATTATACTAACGCGCAGTCTATTTGTCAGTTCATCTTCCAACCCTGTACCCAGCAGAAAAAGTCACAGTGAACACAGTGAAGAGGACAGAGTGAAGCATGGAAAAAAATATGTAAAAGGTCCTTCCTAGTGTTACATTTGTGCATCTGTAGGGACAAGCATGACAGTTAGCCAAGAGCCCTGAACACTCAATTTCTCCTTTGACAGAAGCTGCGTTCACAGATTTTTCTCTACAAAGACGCCTCTGAACTTGGATTCTTTGCTATGACCCTGAATGCCAGCTTGTTCCTTGAAAAGGAGGGGATTTAAAAGGCCATAAACCTAGAAGGACTTCTTCTAACTAGACAAGCAATTAGAACAAAAGAAGGTTTGCATTATATATAGAGGCAGAACTTCTTACTCCATTTCAGCATGTGCACAAGACAAGTTTATTTCTGTTAAATAATTTCATTTGTTTGTAGGGCCCTTTTTGTGTCCTAGAGACTCCTCTCCCTGTAAAACTAAATAGCTATTAGAATGGCCGGAGGAGGCTCTCATCAAAATTGTATGACTGATCTTTTTTTTTTCATCTGCACTAACATCGTATGGCCCAGAGAAACTGGCTGAAAGCATAGAAGCCTTCTCTGCCATTCTCGATATTTGTGAAGTGTTTGCAAACCTGTTTGTAAACTTTTTATTTTTACTGTTTGTGCTGAACCCCTTGGTTCCCTGGCCCATTTTACTTTACTGCTTATTGCTGGAGGAGGAACAGCCTGAGGCAGAACTGGCTGCAGCAGCACAGGCTGAATGCAAGGCTTTTCTTGCTCATCAGTGAAACGGATGGATGGGCTCATTGGTTCAGCTCATTCACCGAAATTCCTGGTCAGAGCAGCCTGTCAGGCTCCCAGAGCTGCAGTTCTGTACTCAAGCCAGGAGAAATTGCACCTTTTTCTGTGTCCATCAAAATGGACACCATGGTGAGCCCAAGACCCTATCACAAGCCAAGTAAAAGCCACGCTTGCTGTATGTTTTGCTCATCAGTCTCCAAGTAATGATTTTCTGCCTTTTTTACGGGCAGAGGGAGCCGCTGGGGCACCCCAGGCAGAGAGACAACCCTCGGTGAGCCATGCTGGAGCAGGAGCCAAGGGACCAGCAGCAGAAAGACACTGGAAGAAAAGACGATTCACAGAAAGGAGGCTGTGCCTTCCCACGCTGGGCTGCAGCTGGGGGCTCCAGAGACAGCAGCAAGGCCAGACAGAGATGACTCACTGAGGTGACTCAGAAGTGACCTGTGATGAAGTTCGTCTCTGACAATATCTGCCCTTCTGACCAGAGTTATTATGGATGACCAGCTGAGAGGAACAACAGCTGTGGGGAATTCCTCAGTACAGATGGGAGCTGTGGGGTTGTCTTTGGGGATAGGGAGACTTCACCTCCCTTGCCCCGTGGTACACACCACCCTGCTGTCTGCTGGAGAGCAGCACTGGCACTGACTCTGCCCAGTTAAGCCATCCATGTGGCCGGAGCCCACAGGTTTTGTGTGGGCAGAGCACTCATTGATCCACTGCTGATAAACAGGGAGGTGTGGGAGCTCAGACCAGCCTGCGAGAGAGCAAGCAGACGTGTGGGAAGCAGTCACACTTCTGGCCATTAGAGGATGGCCTCATCCCTACCAGCCTGGTAGTCATGCAACCAGGGACTGACTGTACGGATGTACTGTAGGCACATCTGCTACTGCCACAAGTCCCACCACTCACTCTCTTCTGCTGCCTTAGTCACATCAATCTGCTCTGGAAAGGGAAATCAGGTGGACTCTTATGATAAACTGGATGAAAAGATTATCATCCCAGCTGTTAGCTGCTGCCTCACTGTCCAGTGCTTTTCCTGCCCAGCTCTTCTGTTCCATGACATTGTATGAACAAGAAAACAAACCAGTCCATTAATGGCAGAATGTGGAGGGATGTGTTAATTGTGTGAATAATCTGAGGTGTGATCTGGTCTTAGGGGCAGCTGAAACATTTTATCTGGCTGCGATCCACATTGGGTTTTATTTGGAAATGGCTGTAATGGCTTTGAAAGTTACCATTTCCTAGCTGTCCCTTGCAGTGCAGTGTTTGCTGCAGGTGACTGCTGCCAATCTATCTGAGCTTCACTCGCTGGTTGCTTGTCTGACTGCAAGGCAGGCAGCTTGGGCTGAGCCGCAGCACATGGGGGCTTTTAAAATCAGCCAAGCAACTTCGCCTAGAGACTGGCATGTAGGGCTCAGATGATGTAGTCTTTTAGGACAATGACCCCTCAGAGCAGACAGCTGAAAGCAAATGGTCCAATGCTGGCAATAGTATCTTAAAGCACCAAAGCTGGTTGTACTGTGAAGGTTAAGCTGTCCTGTTTGGCACTTTAAATTTCACATTATCTGAATTTTCCATGTACTTAGAAAAGGAATATTTTGCTAATTAATCAAAGAAGTTTTAAAAATTCAAAATATATTTTGAGTAGTTTTTGGATATAGAATGGGTTTTTCATGTTTGCTCTCATACGTCCCTGAAAATTTTGAATTTGCATGCATTTGGATGTATAAAAAAAGCTGCAGCAGACCATCATCTTGGGGGTTTTTTGCCAGCAAAATCCTCTCTAAATACAGAAATTATTTAAGTTCTTACTACACTGAGAGAAACTTGATGTAAGTAGCTATAATATTGTACAGTAATAATATGTAGGCACTTCATTCAACTTTTCCAGGATCCAGAGGACATCTTCAAATGACCCAGTCTGACTGCTTGTTCTCATCCACAGGATAACAAATACACATCCCAAACATCACAGGGAAAAAAAAAAAAAAAAAAGAAGAGAGAAACAAAATTGTTTTTTGACTTCCCCTAAGAAGTAGCTTCCAGCCTTGCTGAAAGTACCTCTGGTAATATACTACACCTTTGGGCTTCACAGATTAGGAAAGCATGAACAAGTACAAAATAACATTTTATTACCAGAAAAGGAGAACTCACTTTCTACTGAAAATACAGAGGTTTTTGGGTTTTGGTTTTGTTGTTTTTTTTTAAGTTAAACTCAGTTCTACAGTGATCTGGACACAATCATAGAGGCTTGATGCTCAAAATACCAGCTGCTCCACGTATTCAGTAGGAACATGCCTTGAGGCTCACCAGTAACTCATGTAACCAGAACTCTCAGCAGATAGACAATACTTTTCATTTCTAAACCTGTGGACAAGCAAAACCTTACTAATCACAAATCAAGGAAGCAGATAAGCACATGTTGTCGCCCTTGCTTTAGTCTTATGGAGTGCAACGAACACTGCTTTGTGCAGAGTGGGTCATCTGGTGCTGGGGTTGGGCATGCAGGACTGGGGTGCCACCCGAAGGGTGTCGGGACCAGGGGCACCAGCAGAGTACAGCAGCCCCCCACTCCTCCTCTGCATGCCTCGACCAGAGATGGAAGGGTAGGTGCTATGGCTTTGTCACAGGTGCTATGTAAGGAAGATGCAGAGCTCTGCAAAGAGTGTAAGTGACCAAGTGTTTTGGCCTTGCCACTCTCTTGTTCCCTAAACTTGGTCAAGACTTTTTTATCCTTTCCACTCCATTTCACCTCCAAGGCCCTTTCTCCTGCCATGCTGAGCTGTATGGCACCAAGCCCTGGGTCCCAATCACTGCCAGGAGAACTCACAGCAATACTACTCAGGATGATAGTCATGATTAATAATAAACACTTCTTTCAGATGTGACATCTTGAACAACAAAAGAAAAAAAAGAGCTACCAAAGCAATCAAAAACCCCAGGCAAGACTGGAATCTAAAGGAAGCAAACCACAAAAGTTTAAAAAAACCTTTTCTACTTACTGCATATATAATGGCCTGTTCCAGAGTTGTGATGTTCCAAACATATAACAGGGTCCAGTGGCTTGGGTGGAGTGGCAGTGGGTAAAAAACAAACTGCAGAAGCAGCAGAAACAGATTTAAAGGTCACCAAGCTCATTCACTTTAGAAAACAAGTGAACACTGCAATACTGTGAACAACAGTGTGCTACTGTCTGTTACACCACTCCCCATGACTGCTATCCTACTCCTTTTTCACTGTCATTGCAATATATTTATCAGTGGAGAGCTGTGAAACATCAGATATCAGAGGGAAAAATGCAGAGCAGCAAAGGAAATAGATTTGCCTACGTCTGCATGGTGGAAGGAATCTGTGCAGGTACTTGCGCTTCATGGAGACCATGACTTGCTGCTGGCTCTGTATAATGTCAGCCTGAGAATGTATGAAGAGCTGGGTATTGAAATAATTTTTCCTACCCTAATAAAATATACTTAAAATGGAAGCTCTGTGTCTAATTTTCCATTTACTTGTCTAATAAAAACTATTGTTTCCTTTTTTGTTCCCTGCACTTGCTTTTCTCCTGTGCTGGTTTTGACTGTGATTGAGTTGATTTTCTTCACAGTAGCTGGTAAGGGGCTGTGGTTTGGATTTGTGCTGGAAACAATGCTGTAACACAGAGATGTTTTGGTTATTGCTGAGCATAGCTTACACAGAGCCAAGGCCTTTTCTGCCTCTCACTCCACACCCCACCAGTGAGGGGACTGGGTGTGCACAAGGAGTTGGGAAGGAACACAGCTGGGAGAGCTGACCCCAGCTGACCACAGAGATGTCCCATATCATATGGTGTCATGCTCCACATCTAAAGCTGAGGGAAGAAGGAGCAAGAGGCGACATTCAGGTGATGGTGTTTGTCTTCCCAAGGGACTGTTACATGTGATGGAGCCCTGCACACCTGCCTGCCCATGGGGAATGGTGAATAAATTCCTTGTTTTGCTTTGCTTGCATGTGAAACTTTACCTGTTAAACTGTCTTTATCTCAGCCCATGAGTTTTCTCTCCTTTACCCTTCTGAATCTATCCCCTGCCTCCCAAAACTCAATTTCTGCTTTTCTGGGTGACATTCTATTCTGTGTGCATGTGTGTATGGAGGTTTAACTGGAGTGAAACCCCAGGTCATACTGGCAGACAGAGAGAGCAGTGTGTGGGCATGGTGTGTGAGTGTGCATGCTAGTGGGTACACATGGAATACATGCTGTGTGTACAGGTTTTTTTCTCTAAAATATGTTTGTGCATTAAATAAAATGTTACCGCTTTTATAATCCCTGGATACTGAGGTCTTCTAGATCAAGTGGATATGAACCTTGATTTTTGTCCTGCTATTAAATGCATTTCATGGTATTTTCACAGCTTTGTCTCTTATTGTCCATTTATTGCCAGTGTCTCTGTCACTGCCTTCTTAATTGCTTAGTCTTCTGCTTTTTGTTTCATGTCTGCACCTATTTTTTCACCTGGTTTTAATGATGCAGGAATCCTTCAATGCACTTGACAGGGCCAAACCTTTGCACCCTCAAGACTAGGATGAATTCAATGCAAAGCTATTGTGAGCTGTTCTTACTACAATAACCAGTTAGTTTCCTAGGAAGAGAAGGAGAGTGCCAGTGATTCAGTTATCTGTCTCACAAGCTGCAAGATAAGAAAAAGACCTTGAATTTTCTTACCTTTAGTCCTTTACAGAGTTGTTACTCCGTTAATCATTGCAGGCCAGTTTAAATCAGCAAGACACTACTTGTATTATGGGAGCAATCCAGTGCTGGAAATAACAGCTACAGTGTTCTGCAATGTTCCTGTGACTTTGCAAACGAAAACAGGTGAAAATCTGTCTCTGAGTATCATGTTTAAATTCTCCATTGCACAGCTCTCCTCTCCATCAGCACTGACATTTCAATCTTGAGTCACTTCTCTTTTTCCTTTCTGGTCCTTTTAATCATTTCAACAAGGGAGAAAGAAACGAAGGGAAAAGAGAAGGGACTAGAGTCAAGTTTCCGTATAAATTTAACTCAGTGGAATGGGCTACGAAATAGCAAAGGACTTGGAAATTAACTCAGTTAGAATCCAAATACCTCCTTGCCTAAATGCGACATTGTGGTTACTAAGATCTGTATAATTTTGGAACTCGTCCTGTCAATGCCTTTTTTCCAAATAAAAAATCATAAGCAGCACTATTCCATTCATCCACAGAACAGGCCTTTTTTAAGGAAAATTTATGCAGTTATGTAGTAAGCTCAAGGGGTGGGTTGGATCAGCAAAAATTCTGTTTCAGGGCTTTTAAAAGCAAAGCCAGCTTTAGCTTCCATCCTTCTGGCTGATCCAAAGACCAAGGCAGATTCAGTAGGAAAAAAAGTTTCAGTACTATCTTCTGCCCAAACTGAAGTATGATTTCAGATCACATGTCTATACTTACACTACGTCTTTTTGCTGCCTAAGGACAAAAAGCTGCCTTCCACTTTTTTAATAGAATGCTCATTAATTGCAACCACAGTAAAATATTTTGTAAATTGGAGGTAGAACAATTAGAAGGTATGTCCAAGGTATGCATTTTACTCCTATTTTTGCTTTTTCCCTCAGGAAATGGAAGCAATTTGTGGAGAAGAGAGATATTTTCACTGGTGTTGCACATTCTTGAGTGGTGATTTTCAGTCCTCACTGCCTTCAGTAATAAACAAATACAGTGAGCATGACAAAGTGATGTAGTTAAAAAAATCAGACACAACTACTGAAATGAAAGAGTAGCAGTGGAAGTTAGCATTTCAGTGTTATTATAATACTTGTGCAGCCTTAAATTGAGAACTCTCTTGATTCCTTGAAAGAAGAGACTCTTCTTCCTTATAGATTTCACATGCTGCCTGCTACAGAAAAGACCTGAACACGTGTGTGTGTGTGTGTGTGTGTGTGTGTGTGTACTTCCAATGGAAAAAAATGTACTTTCTTACTTTATTCTTTGTCCTCAGACATGATTACTGGATGAGGAATTGTGAGAATTTCAGAAAGGTGTATGTCGTTTCTCAGTACAGTATCCTGTATGTAGAGTAAAACAGATATTTATTTGTGAAGTCTGACTCAAGATATCTTGAAACACAAACTGAATTTGTCCACAAACAGAAGTATTAATAATATTCTAGCTGTTTTAATATCAGCATATATATTCTCAACTGTACAGTGTACACTGTTATTCTAAGGAAATAAGTGATGTATGATAACATCCAAGATATATCAGTGAACTGAACTGAGTTTTACAGGTGTGCATGAGTTTAGACTTGGATGCCATACCTTAAGCACCAGATATGTTCTTGAGAAAATCCTTTTGTTAAACTCATAACAATGCTTTAGAAGAAGCCCCAAAAAAAGTTATGTTACTTAGAACTGAAAATATTGATATAGCACTGCAAATAGACCAGCTATTATTCAGTTTCTTTTCTTTTCACATTTACATTTTACAGTGTGGTCAGTTGTCTCTACATATTGCCAGTGATAATATTTTGACTCCACTGAAGTCTGTGACAACTTCCTTTGATTGCAGCAGCACTTTGACGATCTCATTTTCAAGTACACCTTGAATGAAATACAGCAATATTTCATTCGCCTGTTTAGCATTTTTATTTTGGTTTGTGCAGAGGAACAAATTTCTTGCCAGTTAATGATGTGACAATAAAACCTAAATAATAAAAAGAATAAAGTGATTAGTGATAAGCTATACACATGGAAATGTCAAAAACCTGTTTTGATAGTATGAACATATCTATAATATGGAAAATAAGGACACTTTGTCAAAGTGTGAATGAGAGCTACTACTATGGAAAACTGCACAAATGAATGCTCCTCCGATTGCACATCCTGACTAAAGATTTTGAGTGGCAAAGCTGAAGTAATACTCTGTACCACAGTACCTCACAGGTCACCACAAAAAACATCACAGGCGTGTACTGTCCTGTTTCAAGAAAATGTCAAAATGCTGAAACTTCAGCAGCTTCTGAGGATCTTCAAAGCCAGCTAGGTGACTCCTGCCTATAATTTAAAATCTCCCTCACTCCTGCAAAAATCTCTTCCTCAGAGTCTCTTCCTTTTCCAGGCAAGGGAAAGTACTTCACTTTTTTTGTTTTCTCAGGTATCTTTTGCCGTATGATTGTCAGTACATGTCCCCTCAAAACTTAATGAAATGGCTGAAACATTAGGCTACCTAGTTACAAGAAAGAAGAAATGTTGATAAAAATAGAAAGGTAGCACACAGAAGAGTCTGTAGTCATATATAAAACCTTGCATTATGTAGAAGAGCCTGCTTGACTGCCTAGTTCAAAGAAGGATGCGTGGTCAGACCCAGCCGATTTGATGAGAAATTGGTTCTTTCACCTAGTATCTCAGTAGAAAAAAAAAGGTAAATTACCATGCCCAAAGGTTCTCAGATTTTTTCCACCCCATTAATGGTGAGATGGCAAGCATATTGAAGTAGAAGGAGAACTTGTTCAGCATATTCTTGGGAACAAATGGAAATGAAGCAAGCTCTCTTTCAATGCAACTATGTACACTGTAGGTGGATTTATCTGATCAAATGCAGAGATCTACAGTGTAGATGTCTCCTGAGAGGTTCATCACACTAAATTCCTTTTGTAGTCAATGAGAGACATGAGAATTCCCAGGATGAGGCTCACCCCAAAGTAGACATATATGTTTAGTCAGACAAACTGTTTCCAAATACCTGTTCCTCAGATGGAAAGGGAATCTGAACCGTGACCGGTTAGTTACAGACTAGTTAGAAATCAGTACCTACCTAGTAACTTTATCTAAAGTTAAGTGGATTGAACTCTACTCTCCACTTCTTTTTTAATACAAGTAAGATGCCAAAAGATTTTACTGTGTATTCCTCAGATGCTGTCATTTCACCTGACTGAATGCTCGGGCTCAGGGGAGAGGTGCTGAGTTTCAGAAAACCCCTCTATTAATCTGTCTTTTGGACAGTCCCTTCATCCTCCTCTTCATTTTGGGTAATTTTTCCCCTCCAATATTCCCAGGTTGCACTATTTGAACTTAGTAAGTATAATAAAAAGAATCTTTTGGTTGTCCATTCCAAAACTCAAGTCCACCTGTTCTGTCCTTCTCTCCTACAACAGCGCAACTTTTTCTGCATCAGTCCTATGAGAGGTTTGGAACCTGTCCTTAAGACATCTTTTCAGCTGATCTAATTCAGAGCATTCTTGTTGTGCCATGGCAGATCACAGAATCACAGAATATGCTGAGTTGGAAGGGACCCACAAAGATCATCGAGACCAACTCCTGGCCCCACACAGGATCACCCCAAAGAGTCACACCATGTGCCTGAGAGTCCAAACACTTCTTGAACTCTGTCAGGCTGGTGCTGTGACCACTTCCCTGGGGAGCCTATTCCAGTGCCCAACCACCCTCTGGGTGAAGAACCTTTTCCTAATATCCAACCTAAACCTCCCCTGACACAACTTCAGACCATTCCCTCAGGTCCTGTCACTGTCACCAGAGAGCAGAGATCAGTGCCTGCCCCTCTTCCCCTCAGAGGAAGCTGTAACTGCAGTGAGGTCTCCCTCAGTCTCCTCCAGGCTGAACAGACCAAGTGACCTCAGCTGCTCCTCATATGGCTTCCCCTCAAGGCTCTTTACCATCCTTGTTGCCCTCCTTGTTGCCTGACACTCTCCAGTAGCTACATAACCTTCTTATATAATGGCACCCAAAACTGCACATGACATTCAAGGTGAGGCTGCCCCGGTGCAGAGAAGAATGGGAGAATCACCTCCCCTGACCAGCTGGTGATGCTTTGTGTCTGCCTTGAGTCTTCCAAATTTAAATTTAAGCTTATCCATCATGAATACAGAGCCTTTTGAACATCTGAATGTCCAGCTACCCACTGCCACAGAACTGCTAATTTTCTCTTGATGAAAGAAGAAACCAATCTTGCAGGCTTTCTTCACAAATAATAGGCAAGATAATTGACCATTCTTAGTGTCCTCTCTCAAACTGCCTTTGGAAATGCTGTGCCAAAACTGGATGATCTTGGTACTAACCCTTCTTGTGAAGAATCAGAGTGATCAGTCTCCTTTTCACACATGTCCTATACACCTACCTATTTTACACTAAATTTTCCATAACTATTATATCTGGATAAAATTAAGGCCTTGCGCTGCCCTTTTTTTTCCCTGACTGCTCCTCCAGTTTGCCAAGATAATGTGGAATGCTACTCTTGTCCTCCAGCGTACACGACAAGCTTGCAGTCAGTGTTAATTATTACATCATACAGCTAATCCATGGAGACCCTAAGTGCCTGAGAGCCCATCTGGTAAAGAAATTTGACCTCTGAGGTCAAATGACAGGACTATTGTGCTTTTTGCAGTGTTTTCAGTCCTTTCTCTAAAACTGCAGTTGCATAGCAATTGACAAGCCAAAGAAGAACTGAACCTTATGTAATGCTTTTTCTCTCTCTGTTCAACTGGTTTTCCCCATCTGCCGTGAGCTCAGTCTCCAGGTGGCACTTCCCTCCCTAGACTAAAGCATCTTTCCTCTGTTTGTGGAGCTAGGGACTTCCACAAGTGAAAGTCATTTTAAATAAGCCACTGGGACTCCAGGGAGAGCCTGCCTCCGTGGAGACCATGCAATACTAGGCTTTGCAGGCACTTTCAAACAGTTTTCAGCTCACAGACTTCTCTTAGGAGATCCTATTAGAGAAGTTTGAGACTGCTTCCCAGTTTACCTCAGTCCTTGCTCTTATGCTTTTACCAGATCTGCAGGAGTTAAAAGCAGCCTTCCTGCTTGCAGCAGCATGTAGGAGATAAGACTTCAACATACACTATTTTACAATGAACTTTGATAATTTTTTATGTATGATGGCATGATACAACTCTCCAATTGCAGGAAACTAGATTGAAGGTCCTTTTCAGTCCTGTATTCCTTATCATGTACATAACCCTTTATAGCATAGACAACTGGGCTTGAACATGCAGAGACCAGGATTCTGCTCAGAGACATTGTCTATGATTTTCAGCAATATTATCAACATTTTAGTTAAGAGAAGTAAGCATATTTAGTAAGACAAAAGCGTCTTTTACCCTTCCCAACACCTAGTACAAACATTTAAATATTATTTTGTAACATCTTATATTCCAGGTCATGTTTGGAGATTAAAAAATGGAGACTGGAACAGAGGAAATTATTAACTTCATTTACCACATTTGTTTGCTGATGCGTAACTCTGGTGGGAATCAATAAAAGTTTACGCGCTCACACACACAGCTTCAATCCCAGCCAGCTGGATCATAATAGGGATTAGGAAAGCTGTCTTTCTCTTGCATTTCTGTGCTCAGGAAATATTTATTTACCCTTACATTTGAATTACTAAAGTTAAAGCCATATATCCTCAGTGTCAAGTTTGTGAAGTCACGTGATTTTCAGATTTCCTGACCAACTCCAGTCACTGCGAGAGCATCAGACCTATGGTAGTTGAGAATTGTAAATATCAAGGGTCTTTATTAAATTGTTCATCTATTTTCTGAAAATGGTCATATGTAGATTTAATGCACAAATATTAGTAATTTTGTTCCACATTAAAGACCTGTATCATATCAACAGAATCTATAGATACAATCTTTTTCTTTAAGAAACAACTTTTGGAGGTGCTGGCACAGGTAAGAAAATTAGTGCCATGCTCCTAACAAACTGCTGCAAAATTCTCTGTGATTAAGATATAGAACCCAAGTACCACTAAAGTAGTATCAGACTTGAGAAATTAGGATGTAATCAGGCTGGTATGAAAATGGCTGGCTGGGGTAGTGCTAGAGAAACTACCATATTTGGATACCCTGTTATCCAGGGCCACTTCTCTAGTTATCCCTCTATAGTTTCTTTTGGGGAAAAGATATGGTCTAGATGACAACATCTTCCTGACGTTCTTAGAAGGAGACTTTTAAAAGTCTAAAACAAAGTCCTATTTCATCTCAGTTAAAATGACATCTATTAAAATGAAATGTGGAACTGGTCCTGTACCTGCTCATATGTTGCAAAGAAATATTTCACAATTTGGCAATCCTAATTTTAATCCTCCTTTTCTGAAATCCAAACTTTTAAAAAGCACAATGAGCAAAGGCACAAAACATTCATTCTTTTCTATGACTACATGTTGATGAAGATTTCTTATTGCATGTAAAAATAGGACCAAAATAGACTTTAGGAAATTTAAAAATAGTTTTCAGTTGCCAAGATCTTGCAGGATTTGTTTTTTAAGGACATGCAATTACATTCACAAAATGGTAAGATAAACTTTTAAAAGGATTTCTATTTCTTTTTAGTTTATCTGTAAAACTTTTGGACATTTGTGGTAAAAAGTTCAGTGAACACAGTACACAATCAGCTTTTGTGCAAAAATGAGTGTTTTCATTTAAACATTAAAAAGCCTATTTTGCTGTTGCAACTGCATTTTTAAGATATAGCAACAAGCATGTAAATACATTTTGTACAATTCTGTAATACTTCAGAAATACCATGTGACAAATACGCAGACAAAAACTATAAAATATATCAAGGATAAAATATAGCAAGCTCTGTGTACTTTGGGTTATTAAAAAACTGTTATTAAATCTGATCATCCTTATTATTTCCAGTTATTGCAGTATTGTGCCACTTAAATATTTTTGATTAATCCAGTTTCATTTCTAAGAGAAATGTCTGCAAAGCAAATAGATAAATTAATTTTGTTGTTGTCTTAATCAGTTTTCCTCTGCTATTCCTGTGCTTATAATAGAATGGGCTTCAAACCATTATGAGTATTGCTTATGTTTTGAAACCATTTTATGTTAAAGCCCCTGTCAGTTTAAGACACATTTTCCTTTTCTTGCTGCTGTTTAGAGATTCAGTTATTTCTCACTTCCACTAGAATATGCATTCCACCCAAATTCTCTTCTGTTCGGCTTGAACCAGCTAGAATGCACATTCCCTTATGAGAAAAAATGAATGAGTAGCTGAACTGGAACTATTTTGAAGCACATAAAGAATTTGAGATTAGCGATTCAGAGAGTCACAGATGGCTCACAAATTCATTGCTTTATAATCCTGTAAAGGTTTGTCAGAGAAGTGTTCTGCCTCACTGTCTACATACTTCCAAGGCCCTCCTTCATATCACATTTGATTAATTCCTAATTTCACATATATTTATCCTCATGGCTCTGCTGTGAACAAGGCATTTGCAAAATAGGAAGCCAACATGCAAGGTTAACTAGAAGTGAGATCTAAAATGGAATAGTGCAAAGTGACAAGGCATTGATTGGGAAGAACCCTTTGCTATGCACTAAGGCAGTATTCTTCAGAAGCAATACTCTGTACTGCTAAAGGTTCGTCTTTGCCCTCCCTTCTCCTGTGTTCCTCACTACCTATCGCAGCAACAATACCCTGTGTCACTCCCAGGAGAATAAGGTTTATTCAGTTTGCCACCATTAATGCAAATGAAAGAATTAACATTTTAATGCAAATGCTACAAGGGAAGCTGGAGATAAAGCCACATGCTGTCAGAAAGTGTAGCAGGAAAACAGCTTGAACAAAACCACAGACTATTGATCTTCATATGTTGTCCCCTCTCAGTTTCAACAGGGCCTTCCTGTTGAAAACAGGACAACTTTAATGAGTTTCCTTTTGTGAGTACTCTGTTAATATCTCTAATTTTATTTTATTGACAGTGGTGGAATAACATGCACATTTTTGTAGGACCAGGGTTTGAAATTTGCTAAATATGTTATACCAAGTGCAGAATGTCAGTTAGGTAAGACATATATAAAGTGATACTGATTCATCAGGGGTGTATTTTGTTTCAGTTTATCTTCTAGAGTGAAAAAAAAAAAAAAAGAAAGGAGGAGGAAGGATATTATACAGGAATAAAAGACAGAACTCTGAAGAGGGTGCTATGCCAGAATTGGGTGGGTAGCACACTCCACACATCACAGTTTGATCTTGTCATATTTGTCTAAATATTATGAGTGATCATTTCTGGAATATCCATTAATAGTGTATTTTGAGCAATACATTACCATAGATTATCAAGGAGAGTTACTTTTTGCTGAGGTTAATTCATAGTGAATAATTTCCTCCACATATCTCTAACTCTGACTTTTATCTCTTACCACAAAAGTAAGCAAGATAGATATGCTTTTAAGACACTGTGCAATTTGTCTCATTTTGTTTAAAATGCTACCATATGCTTCCAGTTTTGTGGTTCTTGTTCAGGCAAAACACTCACTTGGAAAAAATACCACTTGCCCATCCTTAAATGGAGACAGAATATTTTTTTGTTAGGTAACAGATAGTATGTGAGAAATGAAACTGAAATAGTATTATTACATTGATGCACCTTTTTCTGACAGTACGTCGATGTTATTAAAATTAGAAAGCATGCAAGAAGGTCTATTTGCTCTTCAGGTAGATTCAAACAGGTATGATGTGTGTTACTGGAAAATTTCTGTTGTTTAGTCACTGTCATCTCTCTGTTTTTCCAAAAAAAAGTCCACAGTCCTTTATGTGAACCTCTTTTAAACATTGTAGGTTAGAACGATAAGTACAACAATTAAAGTCAAATAGATCAGCTGCATGAAAATACAGAGGAGTACTGTTGCCCTTCGAGAATGTTGAATTCCCTGTCAACTGTGGATATATATCTGGTGGTTCTTCCAGGGGCATTCCAGTGGCAATGGAGAGACTTTTTATGGCAGCTTATCTTATGGAAAAATGTTCAAGCAAACTCATCAGATCCAGAAGGGGAGTATCCATTTTCCTGGCTTTCAGGTTGCATGAACTGAGCCACAAAAATTTGGAAAAAATAAAAACAAAAAAAACTTCACTTATTCTGTAATGATATTTTCCTTTCAACTACAGCTTTAGAGATTAAATTTTCACTCATGTGGGGTTTGAAAAAAACTACTGCAGGAAATCTGATGGGAATGAAAATAGACCATGGTGTTTCACAACTGACACTGACACCACATTGAATTAGTGTGGCATCCCAGAGTGTAAATCATGAGAGTAAGATATATTTAAGTATGAGACAATATTCAGATCCTTCTGTGTTTATTTTGAATCAGGTATTTGCTTTACATGTGAATTTAGATCATTTTTATTGTTAAGACTGGATTTACTCCTATGAATCACTAAAATGTAGTTTGACAAAGTCCTGTTACTGTAAATAGAAAAAAAAGGACTTTGGTTTGGCTTCTCCTAAGGGTAGAGTACTTCTGCTTCTCTGTAGCCTGCAGTGCTTCTTGTCACACCTTTTACTTGTCTCTCACTCTTTTCTTCTCTCTCCAGTTTCGATTTCCAGCTGACTTTTCACATTTTTCAGTTCAGCCTCTCATTCAACCTACCTAATGTTACACTTTTTGAGCCTGCTGGAGTGGGATCATGTAAAAGTCTACTAAAACCCTGCTCCACACCATTGATTGTTTATTGATCTTGTGTGCATGCTGCAAAGCCTTCTCAGACAGGGGTAGAAAGTAAAGACTTTTGATCACTGGAGGACCTGACACTTAAAATTTTAAATCTTCGGATTGACAAATTAGAGACTTCTACTTTTCCTTTTATCTGTAAGAAAATATAAGAATGTATCAGAAAGAAACACAACTAAAGATAGACGGTAAAATTAAACTGCTGGACTCCACATTTCTTATTTCATGTGAGTGGGGGGAAAATGAAAATGAGGAGAAAAAAAAAAGAAAGAATAACAATCTATTTTTTTTTTTTTAATCCTGGACATTAATCTTCTAAATCTTACTCGTGAAAAATTGTATTTCAAGAAATTTTTGAGCTGTATGTGAAGGTTTTGCATACAAACAAATGCAGCATGCCAAAGCAAAATTGAAATGCAAGTGTTCCTACCAAGCACCATCTGTTGCATGAAGTTGTTCCAGACACCCTTAAAAATGCCTTCTGGTCTCTATTCTCAAGCATTCCTGTGACTGCTTACTAATCTGTCTGCTGTTTCTAACTCATTTTACATATTTCCAAAATTTTTGGAGGGGTGTATTTTTAAAATTTGAACAAAAAATTAAATTAAGGGACTGATTTCTGCTGTTCATTACATATGCTGATATGTCAATGCAGAAGTTTGAATTACCATGGATCAGTTTCTTTCTCAAGAAAGAAATGGCAAGCCTGGAGCTTGGTGATGCCACAATGTCACAACAGAACAGTAAGGGATTTCCCAAATGTATATGTTTGGTTTGCATTTTTTGTGTCATGTTAGCCAGTTGCTCTTGTTTTCCACATAATTGCCTTGCAGTACTTAAAAGAAAAAGAGAATGTGCTTGATTAGAATTAAAAATGACTCTTCCATTACTTTTTCACAAAACTCCAATCATGGACTAAATGTAAATGAAGAGGATCCCTTTAAATTGCCCTTGAAATTTTAAGAGCTGTCATTACTCTTCAAGAACATATTGAAGAACAGCAATTCAGACATATGGTAAAATAGCTGTCTGCTTTCCAAAACCATCTCTTTGTAAATATTTGTGAGAACTGAAATAGCCTTTAAAGCACTTTAGAGAGCAATAGATAGAAAAACTGAACAGCTTGTCATTCATCAGTGGCCTGGACTGTGTTTTGTATGGCAAAGTAATCACAATTGCTAGCAAGGCTACCATTAGCTGTAAACTGTAATGGCAACTATAAGACAAATGCAGTTAATTTAACTGACTCTTTTTCAGCTTCCTCATCAGTCATTTTTTCCCAAATCCTCCCAGTGTATTGTAACTTCTTATCACATAAATCTCTGTTCAAACCTGCCAACAACTCCTCTCTTATGTACCATCCTAAATCACACTTTTCTGATCAACAATTTTTTGTGTGTGGGAAATGATTCTGTTTGTGAAACTGTTGGAGATCTTGTCACTGCTCTGATTCAGGATGGAAAAATTATTAGAGCTCTTTTAAATTCTTGGGGAGAGAAAGACTATTCCCCTCAATGTCCCATCCAGTGATCATTGTCCTATCCAGTCACAGTGCAAGCACTTATGTGGGGAAGTGCTTGCTGAATTCATTAGAACTATTGCTGGATGGGAGACCTCACTCAAATTCACATGCGTACATGTTCATGTGTCCTTCAACCTAAAATTTATACAGAACTTTCCTTTTGTTTTCTCAATTTCTGATAAAGAAAAAGAGAACTTTTTTAATTTTATGGTAAAATCCTACTTAAGAAAGAAATTATTCAATTTAAATGGGAATTAAAAAAAAAGAAAAAAGAGGATTTGTTTCTACAGTTGCATATATGTTCTCATGAAAGTCAATAAGCAGGAATGCTATGTCATGGGGCATTACTTAGCCAGTCAGAAAATTTGTGCAGCCTGCAGTTAAGACTCTTGGGTTTTATCAAGAAGGAAATGGACAGTTGCACTACTCACTGAGAAAGCCCTCAGACTCTGTCAGCTCCCAAACTATGTCTTGGCACTCTGTGAGACCATGCTAGCCAGCATGGGCCAGAGCTCTTCCAGGGAATGTGCTAATGTTTGAACAGCTTGCACCATCACAGGATAGTATGCAGGTCCAGTCTCTGGTTACATTTAGTTCACTAGGATAGTCGTAGTCTTTGTCCCCTCTTCAACAAAGGACATCCTGACGCTGAAATCATTACCAGTCAGGCTGGGAGTACTAGGTTCATTACACGAACATTCCAGCATTGGGATGAGTGAAGTACAAGGAAAAGACTATATATATATTTATCTAGGGAGTTAGTAGTACACCCAGTTCTGGGAATGGACACAGATCACCCTCTGAGATGGGCTGTAAATGTTGCTGTTGAAGAGAAGACAGTCATTTGTGCAATTATCTGAATCTGCAAGAGAGAGTATGACTGGCACTGTGGCAAGTTATACCTGGGTCTGGGAAGAGTGGGAGATGGTTTAGGATTGAGGAGTAGGCTAGACCAAGGGATATGTCACAAAGCACAACCACAGATTAAGGGAAGCAAATTCAGAGACAAACAGAAACTCTAGCGCTTCCTCAGATTCACAGGATTAAAATTCTCAATGAAGGGGAAGAGGAAGGTAAAATTCTCTGGAGAAGGACAATTCAGCTAACCAAAAAATCCCTTTGAGTACTGCTAAAGAAAAAAGTTCTCAAACGTAGTCTTTTTTTATGCACACTTATTTATATGCATAATTATTTATAATTGCTCACCCAGACAATACACTGTACCACTGAAAAGTAGGAGGGAGACTGTGCCATAGGCATTGTTGCCCTTTTGAGGATACATCCTCCCACCTACCAAACACTCTTACCTTCAGCACCTTTCTCAGGCTCTGAAGGAACTTGTAGAAAGTGGATTTGACTGTAATGTGGGTAGATGGTGAGATAGCAAATGCACTAAAAATAATTTAGAAAATATCTAGGCCTGAGACAATATAGTGAACTGAGATCAAATTCAAAGTTTCATACATGTTTCTAACCTAATAGCGCCTTCCTAATAAAAGCAGCCAGTATGCTTCTCTAGCAATGAACTCCTCTGTTCTTCAACTCTGTAGTATAAAGCTTTTCATCCTAACCCACTGGCTATGATTATCTTTTTCTATCCTTATTTCAAGCCTATGGAAAGTACATTGCTCTTAGAAGTTTATTTTTCTAACTATTTGGTCCTGTCAATATATTCCCAGATTCACTATACCATTGTTTATGACTGTATTTCAAGTTTCTGTTTGATTATTCAAGAAAATCAAAATATTCTGTTAGTCTTTGTAGTTCAGTTCTTAGATTATTATTAGGGTGATATATGCTTTAGCCTCTAACTAAAATGTAAGAGCTGAAAGGTATGTACCATGCTTTGACCTTCCTTTTCTAGCACTGGAACTACACGACCGCACACCCCCTCGTGCCATTCCTTTTTCTGTTACTGATCAGAAAGACAGGCTGCAGAAAAGAACTGGCCCATTACAGCCCTGGCTCCTAAATACTGTAAAAGATCTGTCCAAAAACGAATTAGCCATTGTGAATCAAAAATAACGCCAGAGACATGATGAGGACTCAGGAGCCAGAATCCATTGTGCCTCAGCAGTGATCATGGGCAGACCACTTGGATGCAGAGGTCCAAGCCAAGAGGTGTTTAAGTGCCTGTGCATGTAGAGTGTGATCAAATGAAGTTCATGAGAGAATGAGTTTGAAGGGGCAAAAGCAACTCCTTTGACATTTTGTGACAGAAATCGCCTTCTCCTTCCTTGAGTTTTATTACACTGATCTCCTGCAGTGCAGGTTAAAATGCAGTGCCTCGAGAGCACTCACTAACTCCTGTTGAGCAGCTCACCAGCGCTGTCACACCAGCTCAGGAGTCAGTATCTTCTGTGGATGTCAGTAACCATGAAATACAATACATGAACATACTATCTCAGACAAGCTCGGGAGTGTCTCTTCCAGACACAGTTAAGGCTAATTACTTCAGCTGCTGTATCCTGTTGATGTGGCTCTCCTGCTTTTTACTCCAGAGCAGACTTCAAAGCTCTCTTGGGTGAATCACATACCTGGCAGAGACAAGTAGAAAGAGCACAGGCATGACTGTAAGTGAAGAAATGCAGTCTGACTCATTACATTTTTTTTTTTAGAAATAACCCTTAACATTTTTCTACAAAAATATGAAAAGTAATGAAATTATTCAGAGAATGAAATTATGTTAAATAAATGTCCAGTCTTAGCTCCTGACAGTATCTAGAGCTTTTATGCCCTTATAGAATCACAGAATATGCTGAGTCGGAAGGGACCCAGCAGGATCACTGAGGGGACCCAGCAGGATCACTGAGTCAAACTCCTGGCCCAGAGCAGGACACCCCAAGAGTCATACCATGGGCCCCAAAAGCATTGTCCAAATGTTTCTTGGACTCTGTCAGGCTTAGTGCTGTGACCATACCCCTGGGAAGTCTGTTCACCCTCTGGGTGAAGAACCTTTTACTAATATCCAACCTAAACCTCTCCAATTCAGTTTCAAGCCATTCCCTCAAGTCCCATCACTGTCACCACAGAGAAGAGACCTGTACCTGCCCCTCCTCTTTCCCTTGTGAGGATTTTGGAGAACACAATGACGTCTCCCCTCAGTTTCTTCTTCTCCAGACTCAATGGACCAAGTGACCTCAGCCGCGCTTCATAAGTCTTCCCCTCAAGGCCCTTCACCATCCTCATATCCCTTCTTTGGACACTTTCTAGCAGCTGAATGCTATTTTTATACTGTGGCACCCAAAACTCCACAAAGGACATGAGGTGAGGCTGCCCCAGTGCAGAGCAGAGCAGGACAATACCCTCCCTTGCTTGGCTGGTGATGTCATGCCTGATGCACTCTCCTGGCTGCCAGGGCATGGCTGACTCACGTTCAACTTGCCATTGACCAGGATCCTCGGGTCCCTTTCTCTGGCACTGCTTTCCAGCATCTCATTCCCCAGTCTATACACAAAATCTGGGTTGCCCTGTCCCAAGTGCAGAATCTGGTGCTTGCCCTTGGTAAACTTACAATAATTGTGTGATAGAAACAATGGCCAAAGTTCTGGATATTCATTAGCCCTTGTACAGCTGTGGTTATACATTCATTCCATTTCTGTGCCTTCTTTTTGCACATTACTGGTTACTGATGTACTTCCACTAGCATATTTACATACTTTCTTCTTCAAGGAGACAGTGGAGAACCTCTAGTTTTTCTTATCCAAGACAGCTTTGTCTAAAATGGACCCACATCTTGCCATCTTGGTTGTGCCCTGCCAAAAAGCCTTTGTCTTTGGACACTTCTTGGATTAAGAATGTGGTGAGACACAACTGATCCTGGGAATGGACTGCCCTCTCCTGGAAAGCAGTATGCATATTTCAAATAGGAGATTTCAATTGCTACAAAAAAATTACACTAAAACTTAAGGAAAAAAATCATCCATTATAAATTAAAGGAAATTAGCAGTGCAATAATTAGCCAAAGTGATGGCTTGTTCCCTCCTTTCAGTATACTCTGTACTTCAGTGCATTTTAGAACAAAAACAGATGAATAAAACCACCCATTTAAAACATCCCCTTCTCTGTGCAGCTGAATCTCACACCTTTTTCTAGCTCTCATAAAGGTTGTGTTTGTTCTGGGTCCTTTGTGCTCTCAATCGTTTCATTGACCTCCTGTACTATTAATGGCCATACTTCCAGCTTTCTCTCAGGGACTCCCCTAGGTCCTGAAGACCTAAATTAGGGAGGGGAGAGGTTCTCCATTGGCAGGCTTTGAGCTGTGAATGGTTTCTAGATAGCAGTATGTGGCTCTGGTAGTATCCATCCTCTGGAACTTACCTAGCCACCATCAAGGCAATTGCCAAGCACAAGGATTATTCTCCCCTCCAGACACTATGCAGGAAAAATAAGGTAGTCAGCAAAGAAGTCTACTGTTTTAGAAGTTTCTTATACTTGGCAATTGGCATTAGGTGTGATTTTGTCAGGGTCTGGTTTGGTGGAAATGGAAGGGACTTTTTCTTCAGTTTTGTGTATGGCAAATTCAGAACCGTTCCTGAGTCTCAGTGCTGGAGGACACAAGATCCAGTAACACATGAGGTGTCCAGCTCAAAGACTTCTCCATCGGGCAGGTGGAGGCAAGTCTTCAGCACTGTTGTTGACAACCAATTACAGTGTGAAGTAAAAATGGGATCAGATCCTTAGTACCCACCTTGTCTCAGTTTGTACACAGCAGAGGTAGGATTTAACTTGCCAAAAATAGATTATTAGGGTTATTTATAAATCTTCAGGTTCTTGCTGGCAGAGAAGTTACAGGATATGAAGGAGACCCAGTCCTTTCTCAAGTGGCAGCTGGAGCCCCCTCAGAATTGCCTAGGGAGTCTAACATATTAGATACTTTGCTTAAACAAGTCACATCCCAGCTGTAAACCTTCTGCCCTGTGTGGAAATAATTTATATCACAGTGAGGCTGTGAAAGGTTGTCCCATTATCTGTTAAGATACATAAATAGGTTTCACTTCTCCATAATTTAAGACATGCAATGGAGGAAAACAGAGCAGCTTTAATGCATTTGAGCCTTTGCCATGCCTAATAGCACTAATGAACCATCAGATCTCAGTATAGATATTTTAATATTTTGTTTTGCACTGCCACATTCATTCTTCAGTAGTTCATTCCAATCACAGTTGTCCCTGTTCCCAAACAATACCACTCCCAGAATTCTTCACAAGCAGAATTCCTTTTCTGAGAACATAATGAGGTGTCATCTTCAAGAAGACTATTGACAAGCTGTCTAGAAATGTCAATACACCCTCTAGAAACATCAATATGCCCAAAAAAATCATCTGCACCCATAGCCCCAGGAATAATTTTCACCCTGTGTATAAGTAACTAGTACTCTGGACTAGATACAAATATCCATTGCACAAGACTTTGATCTTCTCCTTGGAGAACATGATATAGTTAGAAATAATTTTTAAAACTTTTCACCGTTTGAGTGGTGAATTTTGCTGTCTGTAATTTGGTGACATTAATTTACTTTCTTTAAAAAAGCATTTTTTTGTTAATCTCTCTGTACAGTCAACAAAGATATAAAAAGGCAGCCTGAGTCCTTTTTTAATTCTTCAACATCTGTTTTGTAAATTCCAATGGCCAAATTTTTATTGGTAACAATGATACGTATGGATAGAAGTGCAGTGTTTCATCACAGTCCTAAAGCCAGGTTGGCCAGGTTGGGTGTATAATATTATCAGTTAAGAGGCTGCTGTCAATTATCCAGTGTCCTCACTTACTGTTTCTGCTTCAGTTCAGTAGAGCTGAAAAAGCCTTTGAGCAAACGCCTTGGTTAGTTCCCATGTTGCACATTCTGTAGAGACGAAAAAGAGCAATTGAAGAGTTATTCCCTAAAAATATGTGTAGGGGTTACTAGATTTATTATAATAAATGTACATTTGTACACTAGAAAGAGAATAAAGGCATAGGACAGGTACTAATATCTAGTAAGTTTTTAAAGAAAGTAAAACCCCAAAAAGCGTCACCATCTTGGCAAGAGCTAAGCAGATGTCATATATCAGAGGGAACATTAGTGCAACCATTCACTTTGTAACTGAAAACCAAACCTTCAGTTTTTTATCATTAAATATTCCACTTTACACATGTAATATGCATTAGAGGATATACTCAGGAGACTCTCATTATCTTATTTGATTGGATAATACTATACTTTCAGCACTCCTATTATTAGAAGAGTAACAGCAGTTCAATATGAAGTGTCTTGACTTCATTATCTCAAAAAGATGCAAGACTAAAAGTTCTCTAATTACTTGACTTATAAAGCTTTCAAACTCAAAGCATTAAGGCATTACAAAATTAAATATCTGTCACTCCCCTAAAAATATCACTGTTCTTTAATCTTAATCGCTATGCCCTTAGTGTCTATGGTTTCACTCATGCTGTGCTTAATAACCTTACATGTATGTAACAGAAACAGATAAAACTTTTAACTAGGTCCTTCAAAACCTTGCCTTGTTTCTATGTTGATTTTCCCTGCCATTACTAAAAGACTTACTCTAAAAAAACAAAGACTGATAGTGCATAGATGTTCCTTTTTACTTCTCATATGAAAATCCTATAAAACAGGGAGCTAGAGAGAGAAAGGGAAAAAAAACCAAACAACTCAAATAAGCTAAAAATTCTTTGAAAACCAGAAGAATTTAATAAAGGATGATTTATTTACCCAGGCAGTTTTTATTATCAGTGTTCACAACTCAGTAGACAATTAGATTAGTTTAAGATTACTAATCTGATTTGGCTTTCTGTAATTTTTTTTCACTCTATTTTGTCTTCAGGGACCCTGCTCTCTGTTATAATAGCCTACACACTTCTCTGTTATATATTGGTTTAGAATAACTTTATAGTTTTTGATCTATAGTCAGAAATATCTGGCATGTCAGGTATTATATTAAGGATTTGATACCTTCCTCATAAAACCTTTCTCCATGGTAGGGGGAAGGATACCATCAGTAACTAGTTTTATTAATTATTAATTATTAAACTCATTTTCTGCATTGTCAATCTCACCATTGCCTGTGAACTAAGTTTTCTGGTTTATCATGGTTTTAAATGTGAAACATACCAATATTTTTAATAATTATTTTCAAAAGTTTCTGGTGGCTTTTAGTATAATCAAACTTTTAAAAATCCCTGATTTCTTAGTACCAGCTATTGGACAAAAGTAAAGAATTGTTTAAAATGTTGTTTTGCTCTTGAACAGAAATTTTCTAGGATTAGCCTCTTTCAACCAGATGTTCTTGTTTAAAAAAGTTTGTATTAAATGCAGTCAGCAGTTTGGTATTCTGTGTGTGAGATCACTTGCATCAGAGAGAAAATAAGAATCTGTTACAAGTCCTGCTTTTCTTAGAAGATTAATGAAAAAAAGTATAAAAAAACATTGAAATACTTCTAGATGATTTTTAATTCCAGGATCATATCAAAAGTGTTGGTCTCTGCATAAGTATCTTAAAGTGGAATTGGTTAGCAAGGTCAGATTTTCGTATTCTGATTAGGCCTGTACAAAAATACTTCCTTCAAAGTAAATAATAAGCTCTTGCAGTTTGTGTGAACCAACTTGCTCTGTCTCACCCCTGTGTATCTCTTGATTCTCCTACTACTACACTTATTGGCCCAATCTATTTTTAGATGAGCTTTAATGCCCAAGGAAGAACTTGTGTGCACAAAACTTGCACTTGTTTCATTTCAACTTGAAAACTCATTTTTTCAACTCCTATAGTCGATCTAAGAGAAAAATATTAAGTCCACCTATAAATCATCTTACCCAAGTTCTCAGACCACCATTACAGCATGAACAAGCAAATAAAAAGTCTTTTCCACCTCTCTTTGAAAGGGCTGGCACCTTGAGAGTCAAAGGATTCTCATTCCTCAAAATTATTCCCAATTCAGTTATTCCAGATAACTGAAGGGACAGACTTTTCCACCTTAGTTGTTCTCATGCAGTTAAGGTGACAAAAACACCCCAAAGTAGATGTAGCTATGGAAGAGTTCACAGTAATGCAGGTGCTGGCTGTGCCCTGCCCAGCAAAAGCTGCACTTCTATGTACTTTCTTTACTCCAAAAGCCCTGTTTTTATGAATGTTTTTACTGATGTGGTTTGAGCATCTAAGCTTTCTAAAGATCTGATCATAGCTTACCTATGACTTTTTGCTTAAGATGTACATAGATAAATTGCTAATCTGACCACTAAAAGTGTGTACCATAAAAGCGGATGAAAAAGTCCAGTTTTTGCTCAGTGTGAGGAACAATTTGTTGAACAAGCCACACAGCTGAGCTGTTGAATTTTAAATAGTGTCCCCATCCAGCTGCACACTCTTATTTGCCAGACATATTATCACAGCAATACCAAATACCCTTGACTGTGAGCAAAAGCAAAGATGCTGCTTTAGCAGCAACCTTCTTTTCTCCCTTCTTTTAGCAGTAGGTAAGGTCGTTGAAAGAAAAGATATTTTTCAAACATAAGCAACAGTCTATCTCCCTGAGAAAAAGGTGATTAAAGCTAATATATTTTCTGGAAGGATTCCCGAGATGGACAGCTAAATTCATTTCTAGTTCACCAGATCAAGTGGGCTTGTTTTGAATTGTTAATGTGAAGCCCGGCAGAATAGAAATCACGTTTGCACAATGTCTCTTAACATCAAGGCCTCTTTCCCAAGGTACCTAAGCATGCATTGAATTTGCAAATGTCAGGCTAAATCTTAGAAAGGCATTTGCAAGTCCCTAAATCTGCAAGTTTTGCAGATGACTGGGGAGCTGCACTGCCTTCTTTATCATTTCCTGAGCACTCTGATGTGCTCCCACACATGGAGGTTTTACTGCAGGGGAAGAGGAAAGGAAAATATTTTCTGTGACTGTCTTTAAGTAGATAGATCTCTCTTCTCTCTCACAACAGGCATCTAATTTAGACCCTTTTTTACACAAATACCTCCTCCTAGTGTCTCTAGCCAAGAAGCAACAGAGCTAAAGATTGTATTGTTTCAGTCTCTTCTGTGAAAAAAGCAGTGTCTCAAGAAACAAATCTGCATAATCTGGAAATCTGAAACTCCACAAGCAGAGGAGAAGCACGAGGAGAACCTGGGTGACAGCTGCACAGAGGACAGAGGATCGTGGTGCTAGGAAGCTGTTTGCTAACTCATCAGGGAAGAACGTGGCATGACCTTACGTCAGAAAAGGGAAGAGTATAAAAATAGTTCATTACAGCATGGATTGGCCAGCATGTCCTAATATAAAGGGCAGTGGCTTCTGCTGTAGGAATTTAATGTCAAATAAAGTTGTTTCCAAGGAAAATAAGACTGTTACTAAAAGGGACTATATACAAAAGCATGTATTCTAGAGTGGTTTTAAGGTGAAAGTTTCAGCTCTTGTGATTTCCTAAAAATGCATCCTTTACAGGAAAGAGTACTAATTTGTTTGTTTTTGCTGGAAATTCCAGTTGCCAACAACACAAGCTAAGGTTCAGATTTGCTGGAGAGCAGAAGCTGAAGGTGTCGAAGATCTCTCCACTCTTAGTTACAACTGGACAAACAATATATTGTCTTCATTTTGCTAGACAACATTAGCTCCTCCTTCTGCTCTGAGCTGACTGCTGATAGTTCATTTAAATTAAATGTACGTTGTCATCACACTTGTCGGTATTTATTTTGTGCTAGTGAATCTCAGTCACTGACAAGTGACCTGTGAGAGCATATGCAGCTGATCACTACCACGTCTGTCAGGGAGGAAGGAGAGGTTTGGGTGGGAAGTGTTGTTCTCAGATGAGAAGGAACAAGATTTCCCTCACAGGGAAACTTAGATTAGGACAGAAAAATAAATTGCGATATAATACCTGCAAAATACAGAAGAAACAAGGTGAATGTAGAGCCATGTAGTCTATACATTTTGCATGTAAAATATTGTCCAGGATTGTAGCTTGTTTTGTTCTTATGGTCAGTTTTGACATTTACTTGAAAGCACATAAAACATGTACTAATAGATGTCATAGCAGATTTTTATCTCTTTGCTCAGTGAAATGTCTCCACAAATGAGTAAGTTCTTCCCAAGGGCTGTAAGAGGCAATTGAGCCAGATTTCCCTGCGCCAGTCCAGCTCCCTGCCCAGCACCATGCAGGAAAAGTCACAGTAGACGTAAGCACGGAAGAAACCAAGAAAAAAGGTCCTTGTTGGTGATGCATTTCTGCATCTGTGCGAGTAAAGATAAGAGGTAGTCAGGTGTCCTGAACTTTCCATTTCTCCACTGAATGAAACTGCATTTGCAGATTTTTCTCTACAGAAATGCCTCTGACCTTGGACTCTTTCCCGCAGAGCTGGATGACAGATCAGTCTAGGGAGAGGTGCAGAGGAGAGGGATGACTGAGTAATGGTGAAACATTCTAGTTCTAGTGGATTTTAAGGATTTCTTTATAAATTCAAGGTTTTAGTTAAGGGAAAGGGGTTTAGTTAGAATTAATCAGGGTAGGCAGCTGTACAGATAGTCCATAGTCTGTACTGAAAATAATTAGAGTTAAGGATTAGTTAAGAGAAACTGGACTTAGGTAGCAATTTTAGATTTGGAAAATTGATTACTCGTCATCTATGTTTGCTTAGCTGTGCCTGCAACTAGGAATAAGACGATTGACAAATTAATCTAAAGAAATCATAAACAATTGAGAATTAGTGCACCTAGAAGTCCATTTAAGGGTCGCAAATAAAAGGGATTGGAGTTACACCAAGAATCATTAATATCAAAGTTGAAAAGTTTAACGTGAGGAAGACGCATTTTACTTCATCACTTTGTGCCCACTCCCCAATAAAAAGACCACTGACCCAAAACAAGGAACTCACTACACATGCTTAATAAGTATTCGAGTTAATTTCAATACGAAGCGGGGAAAGAGAGGTGTTATTGTAATTACATTATGGATATTCAACACTTCTGTAAATAAATAGATTTTGGAATGATCTGTAATTTTGTAGCATGCTTTGGAGGCGACTCCCGTGCTGCCCGACATCGAATAAACATACCACTTTCTAACTTTAACGGTTGGAGAGTTTTTGTCCAGTGCAAGTTGGATATCAATATTAGATTGATACCCATATTTAACAAATCAATGGCATGGGTGCAAGATGGAGACAAATAAGCTCCCGTTTGCTCAGTTCCCTGTCCTATAGCTGTCTGGCACCACGAGCCCCAGTTGTCCCTGCATACCAGGCTCCCCCATGGCCCAGGACAACATGACACATGATGCTGCAGCAGGGCCAGTCTCTAGCTCCCCACAGCCCTGACCAGCCATGGGCTCCACAAAGCCAGGCCCACCTGCATGGTCTCAGCCCATCCCCAGGGATGTGCCAAATGCCCAGCACTGGGGCTGCCCCGGTGACCTCCTGCTGCTGCTCCTATCTAGGGGTGGAACAGGCCCATGGGGAGTCCCTTAGGGAGCAAAACAGTTCTCTCCAGGGTCCTTGCATCAGGAAAGGGTTTGTGCCTTCTTGTTTGATTCCCTGCTCCCACCTTGGTTGTCTCCAGCTAGTGATCCCCATAGCAGAGAGGGTGCAGGAGCCAAAGCACAAGAAGTCTCTGGCTGGCTCAGGCGGCTCCCCAGCACAGCCTTCTCCTGGCTGGCTGCAGGAGCTGCCACACTCCCTGTCTGAAAATGATTCACAGCAGGGGTAGGAGACCTGCTTGTGTAAAGTCATCCTGGGACAGGCTTTTCTATGAACTAAATTTCTGGAAGTGAGCCCTTAGCCCAAAGTTTACCATCTGCCAGGAGGGTATTTATCATCTTACATGTCAGAGCACCAGCAGGTCTCTGGCTTTGTCTGCAGCTACTGTGAAGATATTTGAGTGTGGAAACAGGTAAGTCTGTCCAGTGCCTGCCCTGGAGAGAGGCCCCCTGAGAGAGCTGTGATAAGCATTATTGCATAACTTCCCTGCAAAGATTCCCTTGGAAGAAGCAGAACTTTTGGCTGAGGGTGAGACATTGTCAGACCCATGATCCTCTCGGGACCTACATAGACCTATATACCTTGTAACCTATTGGCTTCTACCTTCTCACACCACCCCTTGTTCCTCTGTAAGAACCCCTGTACCTACCCTTGGACTCTCAAGGGAGCTCGGTCCCCGAGCTGGACAATAAAGCTGCCCTTTGAGGAACCACCAAACAGGCTCCTCGTCTCTCTCCCCCTGAATCAGCTTGGGGTCACCTTGCAGAGCAGAGCTGAAATCACTTTCTCGCTGAATTGCTCAGAGCTGACAGCCTGCTGAGACAGGCATCCTCTGCTGAGGGACCCCACCAGCTGGGGAACACCAAAGACTCCTGGAGGGGTGCCTCTTGAGAGACAGCCTCCCTGGGACAGTCACAGCGTCCTGGGTCTGAGTCACAGACCCCAGCTTAGCTGCCATACTTGAGGACCAGCTGTGGGAGAAGGATAGACAAGACAAACACAATAAACATCAGGGATGCAGTCCTTGCAGCTCTTCTTGTGTTCCTTGTGTGAAAGCTTCGCTGGATAAGGAGAAGCATGGCTGATACTACTGGAGCTCAAGTGAAGAGTCTCAGGCCATACGTCACAGCAGTGGCCATAAGACTGTGGCTCTGTAGAGGACTATGAGACACTCTGAGCAGTCATCACAATAATGTCAGCTCAGATACTTGTTATCAAACGGCTTTTTGAGGCACTACTGTCATATGCCTGCTTGCATTAGCAATGCTGATATTTATCATTGATATGGAGCAAATATGCATCATTTGTATGAATATTAACTATGTGTATTATTTATGTGTGTTTTACTTGAGGTGTTCTGAATATAGTTCAAACTTAGTTTTGCATCTGGTTGTCTGAATGCATTTCATAAAAAAACCCAGCCATTTTATTTGCTATATCATGTAAACCTAACCCATCCATGCAGAGGAACTAGTAGGAACTATGAGGTTTGTACTATTCTGGGTTATTTTTTTGCAATTCTGCTATTTGATGCCTTGTTAATTTCCCACATACTGTAAGATATGAAAGAACTATACTAAGGCAAAACCCTTTAAGTTAGACATGGGAAAGCTTTAGCAGTTAAGTATAGTTGTTCGCTGCTTTCATAAGAAGAAGAGTGTCCTGAGAGGTTGGAAATCTGTGGCTGTTCAAGAAGCAGGAAGGACGTGGTAGAGTTGATTCTGTTTGAGGGAAGGGAGATTGATTAGGTGGCTTTCGGGGGCTCATTTCCTCTTCAATTGGTATAGGAAAGGGCACAAACTTGGGTGCACGCACTACATTTCAAATTAAAGATTCAATTGTTGGCATCCACACGCAGAGGAGAAAAAATGGGAACAAACACTTGTAGGAGGAAATGAGCTCTATGCTTCAAACCTTCCTCACAGGTAGAAAGCTGTAGCCATCTTCAGTTTTGGAAGGAGTTAGGCCTGGACAACCAGCTGTTTCTGGCTATGGACAAGGGCATCACTGCTCTGAGAACACTCCATGAGAATACTCAGTCCTTTGGGTAGGTCTCATTCATACACCAATATGTTAGGGTCACATAGACTAAAGTGAGTATCGGTCTCTTATTTAGCAAGGTCATTTTAGTCAAGGTGTTTTTCTATAGCATTTTATTATCTGATAATTCATTATCCAGCTATTCCAAGTAAAGAGCTTTCAGCAGTGCTGGGAGTATGCTGGTAATGCCTGTGGTGCTGGTGCTGAGAAGCTGGGTGTATGAGAGCCTGAGGCAGGAACACAGCTGCTGGGTGCGAGCCAGAGCCCAGTTTGGTGGATGCCAGCAGGACACAAACTCTCCCTCATCAGCTGCTGAACTGGCAGAGGCCAGGGATCAGGCCTAAACAAGTCTGACTCGCATTTCTCATCATAGCTGGGGGCCACTCCATCTGAAAACAACAGAGCTGTCAAGGTGAGGCCACTCCAGAAATTGCAATTATGTTGTGAAAAGAGGGGCAAACCGACTGTGCTTGGTGTGCCCCTGGGGCAGGGGAAGCTGTCACCTGAATGAAATGATGTTGTTTCTAGGCTCATGCAGGAGATGTCTTGAGAAAGGAAATTTCTGTGTGTTCCCAGAGTGATTTGGAAAAGATTTTTCTTCTTTCTTTGAAGAGAGTTATTCTGATCAGTCAGTCTTCCTGGGGCAAGGATTCAGTGTGCTGTACTTTTCCCAAAGGAAACTGAAGTGCTCCAAGAGGTGACCCACAGCATTGACCTGCAGCCTGTGAGCTGAGCAGGGCATGTAGATATAACCAAGGTGGGTAATGGGCACAGCGCTGTGGGAACGTGTGAGTATTTCAAGAATCACAGAACATTCTGAGTTGGAAGGAACCCACAAGGATCATCAAGCCCAGCTCTTAAGTGAATGGGTCTGGGGTCCTGGAAAGGCATTTCCTCTTTTCATATCTCTAGGCTATGAGAGTATATCAGTGAAGAAGGAAAGCAGAAGGTGCAAAAGTCATTCTACTGAGGAAGAAGGATTATTACTAATGGCTTATGGAGAGTTGCACTACAGCTGTTTTGAGGAATTGTTTAGGTGTCACAAATCTAATTCACAGAATGAGAAGAAAAAGGCAACAAAAAGGACTACTGAGCTTAACAATCGTGGCATAAGAACATGTACAGATCTAAAATGTCTGTCAGATGTTTATCAAACCTGTTCCTGAATCTTCCAGACATGAAGATCCAACAACCTCCCCAGGCAAAATTTCAGGTCTTCCCTGAGCCTCCTTTTCTCCTGGCTAAACACTCCCAGCTCCGTCAGCCACTTTTCATAGGACTCATGTCCCAGATGCTTCACCAACTCTGTTCTCCTTCTCTGGACTTGTTCTAGCCCCACAATATCTTCCTTGTAGTGAGGGGCCCAGAACTGGACACAGGACTTGAGGTGTGACCTCACCAGGGCTCAGTACAGGGTGATAAAAACTTATACAAGGCCTGTCTGAAAGCCCTCTGATTCCACTGAGAGAATTTAGTGAATCAGTGGCTGGAAGTTGCTCTGTGATTAACTGACAAGTCCTCTGTTCAACTCTTAAAGAAAATACACACTCCATGCCAGTGCAGCAGAGCTGCATGGTGCTCTTTAGCAAGGGTATAGAATGAGCAAGCATACAAATATCTCTTTCTCCAAGGTGGAAGCTTAATGAAAGTATTTTACAATTTGACACTGGACATTCAAATTCTTTTTTTGCTTTTTTTCATTACTGTGCAGCCCTTAATCTGTGTTTTTCCAAATTCATTTTAAGAACATTATTTTGAACTTACTCTCACTTGTTTTATCCATATTTATTTTTCTTTTCAATCAAGTAATTTTTTCTCCTTCTAATTTTCCTAATTTTGATGAAATCTGTGCTATTTTCTCACAAAATTATGAGGTTTCTCTGCTCCAAAGAGGTGTCTCTATTTTTCACTATGTCATAATCTTCATTATGTTTTTCAGTACCTTACAGTGATAATATTACATTTGGCTTTTTTCTCGTCACTCTTTCTCATTCTGTTTTTAATCTGTATTTCACACTTGCATGCTGTCCTTCCCACATGGAGTATTGCATTGGGAAAAGAAAGTTTTTGAACCTATTTACATAGGTTCAAGCCAATCAACTTGAAACCTGTTGTATTGAGGTAGGAATGAAAAGGGGAAACTGAGAAAGAAAAGCAATGCATATTTGCATACAGCAAATTTCCTTATAAGCTAGAGCTGCGATATGAGCTAGCTTGTGGACAAACATCGCCCGACAATGTATCCTGAGTGTGGACTGTCACCTTTGCTCATCCTGGGGATTTAATGTCACCCGCTTTTTCCAAAAGCTGTCGTCTGCTGCACCCTTCTGGACATTGTTAGCACAGCACATTCTCCAAAAAACGTCACACAACATAAAACGCTATTACAGCATAGCTTCCACAAGCAAAGACATGATTTTATCTGTTGATAGTAGAACATGGGCACAAAAACCTTTCTGCTTTGGATTGTTTTACGATTTAAATTAAATCCAAGACTTTTTGCTAGCAGATCTAGAGTGGTTTCAGACTTCTGCATCTGTAGTCTATGGCATTTGCTATCTGAGGACAGAGCAGGTCATGCTGTCAATGACAGAAAAAGCGAGGCGTGTCACCCCGTAGTTCATATCAAAACTGCAGGTGTCCTACTGCATCTCTTGGTGACCCTCTTTGCTGTATTAAACTGGGAAATCTTCAGGTCCTCCATGTCCTTCTACCTGCCTCCCCCAAATGGTGCTCTAGTTCTGCTTCTTCCCATTACTGTCCCCATAATGTCTCTGTGAGTTGCTCCTGGCTTCCATGAGGACAGCCTGTCTCTTCCACAGCCATGTGTCCCCAGGATTCATCTACGCATGTGCTGACATACTGATTGGAGGGTACAGACCTGCTGCCTGGCCAAGCAGAAATGACTAGAGACTGCTTCCACCATGAGTGTCTTTGTGGAAAATTTGGGTTCTTTTCTCTGTCCAACCACTGATTTCCTGAAGCCTTGTAGTAACATCCCTGTAGGAATATCCCTCTGCCAGATATGGTACAGGTTGAATTATATGCTCAAACACTGACTGTGGAAGTTGGGGTGCAGATGAGCTGCGGATATGTTAGCACATAGACACAGCTCACCACAAAACAGTTACTGAGACCAAACACTTTTCCTACTGGTGTCACCCCTGCCTATTCTCACTACGGGTTACACACTGGCTACCCACTGAGAGCCCTCTGCAGTGTCACAAAGCTGAGGCAAAAGGGCCACTTGCCTGGTGGCTCCTCAGCAGCCCAGAGTGCATTTCCCACCTGTGCCCTGGTGGCATGTTCCTTTTGACCACTGCCTTTACCCCAGGTGACTCCCAGCACAGAGGGGACCATGCAGGACTCCCACCTTCCTCCCAGCTGTTGTTCTCATCTGCCCTCCCAACCCTGGCTAAAGGCTACCCTGACTGGCCAGGCAAACTAGGCACTGGTTTGAAACTCCTTGAAGGCACTATGGCTGGGAATGCCTGGCTCGCCTTAGCTGAGCCCCATGGGGTTGACAAATGTGACAGACACTGCTGAAACGCATGGAGCCCCTGCATACACCCTGAGCTCTGGGCAGACTTGAGATATCAGCTGCTTTGCCTGGCGGTCAAAGGCACATCATACACTGAACCAAAGTGAATGCTGCCTCCCACGTCACAAGTAACAAAAAGTAAACCAGACACAGAAAAAAAGCTGAGGGAATTTTCTTTTCCCCAGAAAGGGCACTGGAGGTAGTTAAAAACAATTCTGATACAGAGTGAGCATTATCAGGGTCTGTTTTGGCGGTCTGACTTACACAAGAGCATAAATCAGAAGCAGGTGCAATCTAAAGCAGTCCAAGCCTGTGACTGAAAATACTACTGGGACCTAAAGCTGAATATCCAGGACTATATAGAATTATATGTGTGGATGGTGTCTCGTTCCCATATTTTGCACCACTATGGCCCTCATCTTTACCTTAGCAAAGCAATGCCAAGTAATCTGAGAAAAAGAAAACACATTCCAGAGAAGAAGAAAGTGCCTTCACATTTCCCAGTATCCAGCAGAAATTATTGAGTCTGATTTGGTAATCCATCCAATTCAAGGTTGTTTTAACAGCCACACCATGGCAAGGGGGGCACAACACGAGAGAATTATTAACTTAATCCTCCTGTCTTGTTTGTTTGATGATGCTGCATCACTCCAGTGAGAGTCAATAAAACTTTGTGCACCAACACGCACAACTTCCAGCACCTGCCAGCTGGGCCAAAATGGGGATTAGCAAAGCTGCCTTTGTCTTTCTTTTCTTGCTCAGCTCAGGTAAGAGTCCTTTGCCTTCTGCTTTCCTAGGTGAGACTGGGGCCAAACACTAGCAAGCTCTATGTAGTGAAGGTTGATCCCTAAGTCAATGTGTCACTCGTTTCCTGGACAATGGTGGATTTGGGCCTTGCTGGTCAGAAAGAGCTGCTGTAGAATGAAGTCAGAGCTGTGGTTGCTCCAGGGTTGTGTTCATTAGTGACACCAGAAGAGCAGCAGCCTTGGTGTCTGTATGGGCAACTCGTGGCCAACATTTCCCATATGCAGAGATGGGGGCACTCTTGGGAAGCAGCCTGTCAAAGGCTTGTACAAAACCATAGCAGTTAGAGAGAAGTTATCTCTGATTTCAGCAGGCTTTGGTTGAAATGCTAAAGGTAAAGCTGTGTTTACTGCCAAGCACTGTTAAGCTACTGATCTTCATCCTTGATGATAGGATTTCTAAAGCTTTGAAGTGGAATATTTAAAACAAAATGAAAAATGAACAGGTTCCATTATATTCCAGCAATTTTACATTTCCTGTTTTCAAACACAATAAAATGTTCTCCCTTGTTTTCCTGATGGCAGTAGGTAGAAACCTAGTCTTCAGTAACCTAGATCACCTTTTCTAGGAATATGTCCAGAATTATTTTACAACTCGAAAAGAAGATAGGTGCTCCACTGATGGTAATATATGAATTTCAATGTTATCTGTAAATTCTGTAAATAAATATTCCATGTGTAATATACATTTCAATCAGATTTCAATCAGATACCATATTCTCTTGTACCTTAAAATTACATATAATTGCACGGCACTTAAATGACTTTTTTAAAGTACTGATAAATACATATCAGTGCAGTTTTTATGAGTTTTTAATAGTTCAGACACTTATGGTCAGAATACCAGGGACATACCATTGGATGATTGCGCCAGGTTATAAAAGACAGCTAAGAAAGTGGGGGGTTTATTTGTTCATTTGTTCATTTGCTTATTTGTTATCAGCTCTAGCTGACTTGCTTGAAAGTGATGATCCACAGCAGCCTTAAAAACCAATTTTTATGTCTCCTGGGTTAGTTCTGGTCAAATCTGGAAAGATGAATATGTAAAAGAAGAAATTAATTTGTTCACATATTTTTGAATATTCTGTTCAATTATCATGTGCAATGTCTGGGTTTATAAAGATTTTAGTCAGACTAATACATTCCCTGATGCACTTTAAATCTATTATATTTTTTTCTTAAGTTTACACTTTGCAGTGTTTTTCAAGCAACCAGCATCACCTTTTCCTTTCTATTATCTAAGCTTCTGCCAATCTGTGTTGCCTTTTACCTTATGCATGTCATTTAAACTCCCATGTAATCATTCTTAAACCAACTGTAATAAATAGAATTTTTTTTCTTATAGTCATTAAAAAGGAATAGTATCCAAAGTAGAGCTCTTTGAAGAAACAAAGTTTTAAGATGAGTCAATAAGGTTTGGAAAGGAGTATTTTCCTGTCCTGGTCCCTTGGAAAAGTGACCTCAGTTAACTTAGGAAAAAATCAGGAGAGGAAGCACTTGTTTACTGAATCCATCAGGAGAAATTAGTAGTCTGGATAATTGGTGCACCACATAGTCCTGCTGTAACAGCAGGATTAGATATGGGAAGCATCAGTGTCAGGGATTTCTTAAGACACTTTCTTAATTTCTTAAGATTTCTTAAGCGGGTTTTATAGCATTGAGCCAACTCTGTAAAAAGACACAGAAAATGCCCTCAGGCAATTAATCATCTTACTTTCATTAGTGACCCAAATACCTTTCATTTTGTGTGAATCTGTGTCATATGGAGGTAGGTGATGTATGACCCATATGTCATGGAAATTAATAACACTGGAGTGATGCTGCAGTGAATTCAGCCCTAATATGAGTGCATAAATGAAAGATTCACAACATTACCTGTGAGACTGCTGTACAAAATTATGAACTTCCTAAGGTTGTCAATAATAATCTAGATTAAAACAATGAAATAATTAAACCATATCACTTGTGCAATATTGTAACCTGATGCTGGAGATGGAAATAAACTCTTGTAGAAATTAGGAACAGAAACATAGAAACTTTATAGACATAAAAAGAAAAAAAGTCAATTAGATGGCAAACTCCATTGTGAGCAACAGTATTTTAGAGATGTGTTAAATGTACTAGCAGATACGTCATATAAATCTTGTGCACATGTAGTTTTCAGGTATAATAATACTAATTGATTTGCTATTTTAAAATCTTGGGTTAATTTGTTGCAACAGAGATGTAGCCCGACCATTTCATTACTAAGTCTGCTCAACTCATTACAATAAAACAATGGTGGCCATTTTAAAAGGCTATATAGTAACTTTCTGATTGAGGCTTCTTGCTCTAGGGCAAGACATCTTGGGACAAACAACTAGGCAGTGACCAATAAAACTGCAGGAATTGAACAATCCACATGGCAGGTCATAATCTTGCATCCACCTAATTCATGCTTCTCCAAAACTTTGATACAGTATCACTTCCCTTCATCTTTCTCTGATTGGTGTTGACACCACTTAAGTCTTTCTCTCTGTTCCCCCTCACTTTTGTTCCATGTTTCTTGCTTTTAGCTTCAAACTCACACATAACTCTAATCAGAACTGCCTCTACATCTTTCTTCTGCTGTTTTTTATCCAGGACATGTTGCAGTCATTCAGCTGTGATTGTGTCAGGAGACAGATATTACCTCAGAGTTTATAATCTTTTACACAGAATTATGCAAAATAAATTGTCCTCACCTGTCTGAGCTACATGAAAAATGGGACTGAAATCCACAGATAATCTTAACTGCAGAATTCTCATTTGTAATGTCTACTTCCTTTCCTTCTAGTGAAAGGAGATATACTGGATGACTATTTAAGAACAGATGGTGTTTGGATACTGACTCGAAATAAACAGTTTTACAAGACAAATAATGAAAGAGAATGTGCGGAGAAATGTGAAGCAGAAAGAAATTTTACCTGCAGGTAATTTCTGCTGAATCTTAAAACTCTGCCATTGTGGATGTCTGCATATCAATGATACATTCCTACTGTTGCTCAGAACCAACATCCCCATTCTGCTGCAGCTCTGCCTTCAGCAGTGTATCCCATGCCTGTGCCTTTAGCTTGTGACTTATCTCCACCCATAAATTACCACAAGATCAAGTAAAGAGTGGATTTACAATGTACTACTACTCATTTTATAGTAAATGTTCAAGCTCCCGTTGTTATCCAGCGTTACACAGAGAAATGCTTGAGCCTCTTTAGCTGGCTGCTGCTTTGTTTCACGAGAGCGAAAGGTTTCTAGTCCATCGTAGGGACAGACACTAACCTGAGCAGCTAGGATGCTGCTGGTAATGTTTTGCCAATGCAGTTTCTAGTTCCCCACGCAATAACTTATTCACATAGTCATATATCCTGAATAAGTGAGCCACTGGAGAGTAGTAGATAATGCTATCCTCCTACTCAGTGTTTAAAATACTGAGTGCAGTATCTGAAAGATAAAAAGGAATACCGGACAATGCTACCAAATTAATAATTTATAGAAAAATAATTATGAGTTGAATAATTTGAATTGAATTTAAAATATTGCTTCCTATGTCAATATTGCTTCCTTCTCAATTTCAACAGGGCTTTCCTATTCACCAGGAAAAGGCTAGAGTGTTTAACACTGGCTGAAAATGCTAAAATGACGGTGATGTTCAGCAGCACAGATGCAGTTCTTCATGAGAAGAGAAGTATGTGTACAGTAAGATGCTACATATTTACTCATCAAGCTTATTCTAATTGCATCCTTCTGTTCTCTGACACAGTGCTGGAGAAAATTCCTGTATAGGGTAGAAAACTAATAGAGAATTTGGGGGCCAAACAGGAAGAAGCCACATTACTAAAAATGCTGTTCGAGAAGGATCAAATACCAAGACCTAGATCCACGGTGGTCTCCATGTGCCATTTGAACTGGGAAGTTACTTGTTGTCTTCCTGCCAAACCCAGTTACATAGTCTTCACCTCCTCTCCCCGGGTGTCAGATGTGTCCAGCTTTATTATTTAGACAGGCTAAAATAATTTAGGAGGAACCTGGCAACATTAGAAAGTCCATGGGCAAGGCTATTGACTCATGATGCACATGCTGGGACCTGGGACCTTCAGTGTTGAAGCAGCAGTGACTAGACTTTTGGACCCTCCAGAAGTACCCTAACAAACCAGGCAGCAGCTTCCTTTTAGCAAGACAAACATGGACATTTGTAGTCCCAGCACAAACCGTGATGGGTGTAACTATTGCAAAGTGCTCCAGCAAGGCTGTTTTTGCTATCAGATTGCTCTCCTGTCCTTGCTCTAATGTTTCCATTTTATATTTAGAGGTTTAGGGAGATTCGTCTTGTACAAGCAATAAAGGGGAAAAGGAAGGGGAAATCAAGATCCCTGCCCTGAAAAACTGCAGATTTTTCAGTGTCTGTTGCCAAAAAAAGCACCATCAACATGATTTGCATTCTCTGTCTTGAAATCCCACTAGAAAAATATTTGGGAGGGTCTGAGACCAAGATGAATCAAAGGTTTGGGGGCCACTTAAGTGACAAGTGTATTTTGATAACTAAATATTTTCTGACTTAAAGGGATAGATGGATGACACCCACACTCTAAATGTGCTTATGAGCAATACCTTTCAATCTCCAGCTGCTGGTGAAAGACATTCCTATTTATACCAGTATTATGATGATGCCGAATTCATTTTTGCCTTTTTGCTTTTACATATTCTTTATATTCTTCACATATATATATATTTTTGTAGCTCTGGAGCCTATTATTATACAACTATATAGATTTGTAGCTAGTATTTCACATGCTCCTATTAGACAGAAAGACAAAACACATTCCAAAGGCTCCTATCCTATCTTGCTTCTTCCTGGTAACAAAGGGTGAACTACCCTTCCAAGACACTTTCTCATAAACAAAGTACAGCTAGTACCAAGGGGGGGGCTCCAGAAGAGGTTGAATCAAAAGGGGGGAATTACCTCATTACTTGTGGTTTTAATTGAGAATTCTTGTCAGTTATGCTAATTTGCTAAACTTATAAGTATGCGTGCTATGTCAGGTGGGCATTTTTCCATACCTGCCCCTGGTGGCCTCCAATTAAAGACCAGCTTTTATATTACCTTCTATACTAATATTGTCTCGAAAGCGTGTTGTTTTATTTCTAGATCTTTAAGGCATCAGTGATAGTATAAGCATGCATCTTTTGCGTGTCAAAAGCAATTGTAACTTGATATAGCTGTTCTCTTGATTTTATTAGCTTTATAGCAATGCTTCAGAAATTTTTCTCTTTAGATGCCTAGTAGTTGTAACCAATGTCTTTTAAAATACATTATAGAATCATATCTTTGCAGGCACAAGAGATTCAAAACATGAGTAAAACACACTTCATCATGTACAGATGAGCTTCAGTTATATCTGCAGATTTTCAGTACCAGGAAATGAATGTTGTAACGCTGCTGAATTAACAAATTTGATTCCATTTCAGTTTACCTTATGCAGTGTAAAAGAGGGATTGGGATGGACTACAGAGGAACAGAAGCCAAGACTCGGAGGGGTATTCCATGCCAGAAGTGGGCAGAAAAAATACCCCACAAACCAAAGTATGCCTATTCTCATTTCTTTATGTTGTTCTGAACCTCTTCCAAGCCTCCTCACCTTCATATATAGACACAGATTTACAGTGCAAATTATCGAATCCTGTTGTTAGGTAACTTTTTAAAACAGCTTTATCTTCATCTGTCTTGTTACTTTCTACTCTACTGGCAGAGAACTGCAATGATCTGGACAAGGAAAGGATGCCTTGTCAGGTAGAGAAGTTGTGTCTAAATGTCAGGTGTCTTAAACAGATTAAATGCTCCTTCTCTCAACACAATGAAGATTTTGCTATTGGTGACAGTGAGGTCATAGTTGCTCTGCTCTGTATAAGGTGGTATCTGTCCCCCTCTACAGCCCCCCTACCTGCCATACAAAAAGTCAAAAACAACAACAACAACAACAACAACAACAACAACAACAAAAACACCTTTGAGAAAAGTATCCAGGGTGCAAATTGACCAGGCCAAGTAAAGTTTTCTCAGGGCTGTTTGTCACTGGGCTCACTGAAGCAAGAGGGGAAGGAGAGGTCCTGTTTCCTCTAATCTATCTTTCCGTTTTATTTTAAAAATTACTTCTGTTGTTATTCTAATGAAACTTGAATACACTTGCTCAGATAGTTTAAAAGTAACTTAGTCTTCTCTGGTAAAATTACTGTAGGAAGAAGCCTACCCTCACTTGCATCAGATCTCTGTGTGACCCAGTTGTGTTTGGTGAATAGTCTCTAGAAATACACAACTTTTAAAGTAGCTCCATTAAGACAAACACATGATAGAACCACAGGTTCTAGGGAACTGATTAGATCAGCTGGATGCACGTATTAAAGAAAACAATTGTTCTTTGAAACTGTCATCGTCCTCGCAGGCCGTAAGCTTGCTCCTTATTGGCAACAGGGACATTGGGAGAAAGCTACTAATAATGGTAGTTATGGAATATTTTTTCAGTTTTCATTTATGGCTTACAAGGGGGAATCTGTTTCTCTCATTTTTACTGTGAATGAATAAAATTCACCGCTAGCTGAACATTTCCCTTCTGCTCCACTACAGTACGGGAATTAAAATAGAATTTTAATACTGTTACAGTTATACACCTGAAAAACACCCCAATGCAGGGTTGGAGGAAAACTACTGCAGAAATCCTGATGGGGATGAAAGTGGACCTTGGTGTTACACAACGGATCCTGCTATGAGATTTGATTACTGTGCCATCCCAGAGTGTGAGAACCAGGTCATGCACACTGGAGAAGGTATACTTACTTTTCAGAGAAGGGATGTTCAAGTAGGTACTATTATTCCTGCTACTTTTTGGTGCTTTATTTTTCTAGACTGTTTTCAAATTAGAATTCAAATCAAGCTGAACTTAAGAAGTTCTCAACACAGAGGTTGTTTTCCTAATTGGCTTATCAAAGTTATTTTGTAAATATTGAAGAACTAATATTTTCTAATGATTTGCTGATATAGTTTGCTTTATCTTCATCTGTCTTGTTACTTTCTACTCTACTGGCAGAGAACTGCAATGATCTGGACAAAGAATATAATGCTCTTATACCAGTAATTTATTTAATTGTAACAAGACTAAAGATTGATCCAAGTGCTGTGTTACACACTGAACTCTCACTGCTAACAGTACAGACAGATACATGACAAGTTCCTCCCTGCAAATGAAACATATTCCTAAAGCATTATTAATTTGGCCAAGCTGTAACACATGGTCTTCTGAATTCCTTTCATTGTTAGCCAGAGCAAACCCCACTTCTCCTTTCAGCATCTTAGCCGGAGCAAACCCCACTTCTTCCAGCATCATCTTCCACAAATAGGCAGGTGCATTCCTCGCTTTGTTTTCCTTCTGCCTAGGACCTACAGGGGAGTGCATGCACTGTAATGGTGAGGATTACCATGGAGAAGTTTCAAGAACAGAGTCTGGACTTGAGTGCCAACGCTGGGATGCCCAAGAGCCTCATATGCATGGATTTACCCAGAAACAGTGAGTGCTGCTCAGCACCAAATTCATTCCCACAGAGCCTGGGAGACCCTGCCTGTAGTCAATCTTGTTGCTACATCTGGCTGTAGCTAACTCACAATTTTCTCTTTCATTTTCAATGTGCAGCTATCCAGAGAAGGATCTGAAGATGAATTATTGCCGCAATCCTGATGGTGAACTTCGGCCCTGGTGTTTCACCACCAGCCCAAATAAACGCTGGGAATATTGCAACATTCCTCGTTGCTGTGAGTCTGATTTCCTGAGATCTCTCCAGAGGGTAGCTCTTCTCATTAAAATTATGCAGGGAGGGGAAAGACAAGAAACCACAACTCTGAGTAACCTAAAGGTACCTCTGTGAAGCGGGAAAATTAATAAGCAGAATCATTCATTAAATTTCTGTTATGTAAAATCATGTACGGTCAGTGAGGATGCATGTGTCACAAAGTGCAATAAGACCAAAGATGTTATGGGAAAACATAACTTGCCTTTAACCACTTTATTTTTCAACTTACTTGGGAGGCAGGACATTCAGATTAAATCAGGTGGTAGTTTACTGCTGATCTGCTAACTCACAGAAATCATCTAAATTGCCATGTGGCCATACTGTGATATGACCTGGGTCTGATCAGCACAGCCAGTGCTGCCTTTTTCTTAGCAAGGGATGAATCCTGAGAAACAAGTTCAGGGCTCAAGAGAGAAACCCGATTTATCAGCAAGATAGCTTAACTCATTAAGTTGAGCCCATTAAATCTGGGTATTTCCAAGGCACTGAATTAAGAGATAACATTGCTGATTGTAGAAGTGGATCGTGCTTTGAGGAAAAAAATTAAAAACAGTGCTTTTTCTCTCTAGAACTTGCTTTATTATGTATCTGCACTTGCCAGTGGTCTAAGCAGTGGTGTGTGTTTGCTAGACATAGTTCTCTTCTGCATGATTAATTACAGATGGCAGAATAACTACTTATAGACTTCTGTATGAGAAATTGTGAAAGTTACCATAGCATTTCCATCCTATGCTTAAAACTTAAAGGAACACACCAGCCTTTTAAGGTCATGCTCATGTCCTTGGGAAATTCTGTATATTATAGGTATGTGCTGTAAATTCATTTTCCATTTGCCCTCTGTATGTTCTATGCCTCTGATCATTACTCTTATTTCCTTTGCTGTTCCACACATGGCAGACCATTTAGCTTTCTTTCTTTTTTTCACTATTCCTTCTGCCCCTCTTCCCCAATTCACTGACTCCAGAGGCTCAGCTCCGAAAGCTGCTTTGCTTTCTCTCACAAGTTCTTCTTGGCCCTTTCTGCTCTTTCATGCCACCTGTGTGTATTTTATTATTGTATCCCATTTCACTTGGGTTTACAAGACTGTACAGGACTACTTACTACCTTTCCTGTTCTGCTCTCAGGGGACAGCAGATGCAGAGTCTGGGTCAACCCAGCAGAGTTATTTACTGGTTGCTGTAAAAGGGCAGACACAGGACATCCATCTGGCAGTCTGGAGGCTCATAAAAATGTATTCTTTGATTTTGACATGGCTTTTAACCAGAGTAACCTCTGCTGAAAGAAAAAAATAGCATCTTCAACATTACAGAAACAAAGGGGTTTATATATTTTTGAAAGCACTACTTAGCAGTATTTTTCTCCCTTTCCTACTGTGCTCTCCCCCCCTCCCCTCTCCTTTTCATTTTTTTTCTTTTTCTATTACAGCTACACGCCCACCAGTCTCTGGCCGAGACTCCCAGTGTCTTTCAGGGAAAGGAGAGGACTATCGAGGAAGGATAGCCAACACCGAATCGGGAAATGCCTGTCAACACTGGAACTCACAGTTTCCTCACAAACATGGCTGGATCCCTGACAGATATCCCTGCAAGTACGCTGAGCCTCATCATTGTAACAAATACCAGTTATTCCCTATAAATCCAGGTGCAGAGGCAAGAAGAGCACAGGTTTTCCTCATTTATGTTGTTAAGTTGTATTCTTGTGGTTTGTCAGTGCTCATTACTTCGGTCCAGGTCTTGCTCTTCACTTTTTTCTGCCTCCCTATTTATTCTCATGTATTTTTCTCACCTGTCTCCTCCACATTCCACTGCAGAGCTACAAGTAGTTCACTACTTTTATGTTAAAAATCCCTTGGCTGTGTTTTGGCACATTTTCAATGCATTTCTCTTCTGAAGAGCAATGCTCCAAGGACAACATGCTCCAATACATCCTTGTGCTCCAAGGTCAGAGGAGCTGGGTTTGCAGAGCATTAGCAATATGCAGGAATAGCTGGGGCTGACCTGGCTTACAGCTCTATAGTTTGATCCTGCAAGTTTTCCTAGGCATGTGAAACCCTGTCCACTGTCACAGGGCAGAGAGCAGCATGCACCAGTGCTCCTATGTACACACTCCAGTCTGTCACATCCAGCCTTGCCTGGTTCTTACTGCAATCTCAGGGACATCAGTGCCCTCTGTTTTGAAGCCAGCTGTTACTGCTGTATCTTGGCCTCAACAACAAGAGTAGAAAGTGTAAGCATTGGAAAAGTTCTTCCTGTGGATCTTCAGCATTTAGACTGTAAAGTCAAAGACCACTGATTAGCCCCAAAGCAGTGATGCATGGGTTAATCAGCCTCCAAAAAGAATAAATACACCACTGAGTTGAATTCTGCATGCAGTGGTTGTTAATAGTCATGCACACAACTCTTCTGGATTTCTATGAGTGGTTAAAGTCAGTGTTCCTGTTTCCTGTTTTAAGGGGCTTAGAGGAAAACTACTGTAGAAACCCTGACGGAGAGAAGAAGCCTTGGTGCTACACTACCAACAGCAGCGTTAGATGGGAATATTGCACAATTCCTTCCTGTGACAGGACAGAACAAGGGATTGCTGGTATGAATAGTGGAGTGCACTTGAGAGATGGACTTTAAAACAGTGAAAGACTTATTGTTTCATATTGTAAATGCATTAAATATTTTTCACTAAATATTAAATATTCAGTCACTTTGTGTCACTTTTTTTTTCAGTCACTTTTTCAGTCACTCTTAATGTTTCTCTGCCTGGCATGTTGCAAAACTTGCCAAATATTAAACTTTCAGTGGTTAAGGAAATATAGTGAAGGATGCAAATCACTAGCTCAACAGAAGAATTACAGGATAAACGATATTTATGTTTTTATATTCCTTTTTTCCCAAAGATAGGTCAATTATAGCACGTTCTTTGAAAAATGAAAAGTGAGTTCAAAGAGATGAAAAATTGCTAAATAAAATGAACACCCATTTTTGGAAATTAGAAAAAAAAGACAGGACAGGAGCTTCCAAAGTAATAAAAATCACATTGAAACATTCATTCACTTAAGCACAAAAAATAACAAGAAAGTCTTAGCACAACCAAAAGGATAGCAGAGAGATTGAAGTTTAACATAATGCCCACTTGAGAAATTTATCATGGGCAAAATCACCAGTATCTAATCTTTGAGGATTTTTAATGTGAACGTTCTTATCTTTAATTCTAACATGTTCCCATATGCCAAAATGAAACTGACTGGTGAACTCTTCATTAAACAACATCTAACATAATATGTTAAAACTGTGAAAGTTTTCTCAGTATGTCTGGAAATGCCCTTCTGTTGCAGGTGTGATGATTTCACTGGATGCCACCTCCATAAACAAGTAATTCATTTTTGTCATCCTGTATGTTTGAGGCTTTCTTGTGCCTGCTCAGTAAGAACATAAAATTATGATGCCAAAGACCAGTTTCTGTTGTTCACCACAGATGTGCCTGTACAAGTTCCCCTGCCAGAGGAGTGCTACCGAGGCAAAGGGCAGAGTTATCGTGGCACAACTTCTGTCACTGCATCGGGAAAGAAGTGCCAGGCCTGGAACTCCATGTTCCCACACAGGCACATAAAAACCCCGGACAGATTCCCAGACGCGTATGTTTATCTCACCTTTTCTCGCTCTCTCTCGCAGTAACTATTGCTGGTTGAATTATCTTTGCACATCTATGCTTCGAAACACTGCTAGGGAATATATCTATAAAAGACAACTTTTCTAAGATACAAAAATATTTTCTGTTGTCATCTAAGTGTTCTTTGCAGCTGGAAATAGGCACTCAGAACTGCATACACTGAAATTTCCCCTTGATTTATCTTCTTCAGACTAACAAAACTGTACCAGCAATGACTGGGCCAGTGATAAGCTAATCAAAATCACTAAATGTGCCAATTTTTAGTAAGCACAGGAAAGCAACAGAATTACAATTGTGAGGAAATCCATTATGCTATTACAACTATAACCAGGAAGGGTGTTACTTTTCTTAATTTTTACCCTTTTTTATGATGGCACCCTAAATAATTTGAAATTTTCAGTTATATTTTGGCATCAAAAAAACTGCAACATCCTCAGAGGGGATGATACCTTTCAAAAACATTTTAAAAAATTAAAATCATGCTGTGAAAATGTGGAAGTCATGTGTTCTGTCATATTCAGAAAAAAAAGCATTTCAGTTTTTTTTATTCTGAGACTGTGCTGTGATTCAGGACGGGGAAATACTGCAAATGTGCAAATTATTGAAGAGAGAAATTCTACTCCCCTGTGCCCCAGCAAGCAGAGACATGGGAGTGGTCTCACAGAAGTCAGTAGAAATGGGGTTTGGGGAATGTACGAGAGAATCAATTGCATAAGCATTTATTTGCCATTCTTCTGAATATGAGAAAGAACCCTTTCACATTTGAAAAAAATTTTGGAAAAGCCTAAGTGCCCACCAATAGTACGAATCTTCCTGCATATTTGTTACTAATTCACACATTCTCACAATTGTGTATGCTTATACATACATACTTAGAAATTAAAATAATTGCCATATGGGGCAATTATTTAGGTACTCAATACATTGAAGTATTACAGCCAGAGTACAAGCCAGTAGTTGAATTATGTTTCCTTATGCATAAATATATTCAAGATTCCAATATGCATGCAAAATACAGCTCTTCACTAGCAGCACAGCCACAAATGTGTTTGCTGGTAATAGGATAGCTGGCCATAAATAAAACCAATAATAAATATATTTATTTGTACATAGTACATCTTTTTGTCCAGATATTCCTATGCTTACTTTTAGTCTTACACAGCATGACTGTTGACTTCATTTGTGCAGGGATTTGAAGGACAACTATTGCAGAAACCCAGATGGTGACAGCAGCCCGTGGTGTTTCACCACTGACCCCAACACAATATGGGAGTACTGCAATCTCAAGAGGTGTGATGATCATACACAAGAGCCTGCACCAATGACTCCCCTGCAATGACGGAACAAAACACTGACCTGACTACACCAACCACATCTGGTAACAGCTGGCTATAAGTGTCACCTCCTGCTTGTGGGTAAAGGAAATAGCAATCTATCAAAATTATTCTTGAGTGTCATGGTTTAACNTGCACCAATGACTCCCCTGCAATGACGGAACAAAACACTGACCTGACTACACCAACCACATCTGGTAACAGCTGGTTATAAGTGTCACCTCCTGCTTGTGGGTAAAGGAAATAGCAATCTATCAAAATTATTCTTGAGTGTCATGGTTTAACCACAGCCAGAAACTAAGCCAGAACCATGCAGCTGCTCACTCATTTCCCCATCCCTTCTTTGGTGGGGAGGAGAATTTTAAAAAAAGTAAGTGTCATGAGATAAGAACGGTTTAATAATTGAAACAAAATTATGTATAATAACTATTATAATAATAGTAGCAATAATAATTGTAATGAAAACATGAGAGAGGGATAAAACCCAAGGAACACAAGTGATGCATAATACAAATGCTGACCAATGCCCAGCCTGCCCCTGAGCAGCAATTAGTGGCTCCATCCAGTGTATGCAAAAAGCATGTTTTTCTACAGATGGAATATCCCTGCAGCCAGTCCAGGTCAGCTGTCCCGGCCCTGCTTCCACCCAGCTTCTTGTGCACCTCCTCACTGGCAGAGAATGGCAAACTGCAAAGTCCTTGAATTTTGAGTAAGCACTGCTTGGGCAACAACCAAAATGCCAGTATGTTATCGACATTATTCTCATACCAAACCTAAAACACAGCTTTGTACCAGCTACTAAGAAGAAAATTAACTCTATCTAAGCCAAAACCAGGACACTGACTAGGCCTGCAACATAACAGTTACACCCCTCCTGCAGCTTTCAGATCTGTACTGCTGTATTTTGCAGCAAGTGCTCTTTAATTAGTACATGTCCTGTACCATAGGTCACTTTCCAGTGCATTCTGAAGGACATCTTTTTCATTTAGGTGAACAAGAGGAAAACAGACAACATTTCTAGTACTTCTCTAGATGTGTGCTATTGAAATATGTGATTGGTATTATTCTAGGAATTTTGCTTGTGTTGTGCTGTATGTTTTCAGGAGAGTGACCTTAGCTTGTATTGTTCACAGGCAGCTTTGTTTTGCAAAATTAGATAAACGAGGTTTTCCTCTGTCCTGTTTTGTTACTTCCTTAATTAATTGCCCACATTGGTCAAAGTGGTATGACATTTCTCAAAGTACAGTGCAGCTTTGCATGGGTTACTTATTTTGCAAAGGAAGGAGTCAGGGTTGAACAAAAGATACATTCCTAAACTGAGTTGTGTGCTCTTCTTATTCACATGCAGCACAAAAAGAGTACCTGTAGTAAAGTCCTTGGAAGCAAAAGTTGGTCTTTCAGTCTAATGGGCTGCTGAAATATGCTTCTCTCATGAAAGTGCTTACAGATACCAATTTAGCAAAAACCTTGAAGTCTTTCCAGATATTTGGAATATGTTACAGAAAATGTTTAGCCTGAAGTTCCTTCATACAAATATGTAATCGTCCTGAATTTATGAATGGAAGTGTTAAAATCATTAATTTTGTGGTGGATTTTCTATAGGAAGCATAGATGAAGTAAGAATAATCCAACTTTGAATATAAGCAGGTCAATGCATATTATTTGGACTTTCAAGGCTCAGAAATAGTTTCAGAAGGTCAACAATTCTGCATGAAGCCCAACAACTGAGGTATACACAGCATTTTTTTCTTAAGTCACACAGTCAACCAGAAAAGCAGGAAAATTGTGTAGGGTAATATCCTACTCGTATAACCCAGTGTTGTGAATACCCCCATCACCTGAAGCAAAGCCTGTAATACACTGCCTGCACATAGAGGCTGTGGGCAGTGCATTTATAGATACAATCAAAATCTTTGGACATAGGTATTCATATCCTGCTATGCCTGGATCTTAAGGAACAGCATTAAAACAGTTTAATTAATTTTGTCAAGATCAAGTAGNAAATAGCAATCTATCAAAATTATTCTTGAGTGTCATGGTTTAACCACAGCCAGAAACTAAGCCAGAACCATGCAGCTGCTCACTCATTTCCCCATCCCTTCTTTGGTGGGGAGGAGAATTTTAAAAAAAGTAAGTGTCATGAGATAAGAACGGTTTAATAATTGAAACAAAATTATGTATAATAACTATTATAATAATAGTAGCAATAATAATTGTAATGAAAACATGAGAGAGGGATAAAACCCAAGGAACACAAGTGATGCATAATACAAATGCTGACCAATGCCCAGCCTGCCCCTGAGCAGCAATTAGTGGCTCCATCCAGTGTACGCAAAAAGACATGTTTTTCTACAGATGGAATATCCCTGCAGCCAGTCCAGGTCAGCTGTCCCGGCCATGCTTCCACCCAGCTTCTTGTGCACCTCCTCACTGGCAGAGAATGGCAAACTGCAAAGTCCTTGAATTTTGAGTAAGCACTGCTTGGGCAACAACCAAAATGCCAGTATGTTATCGACATTATTCTCATACCAAACCTAAAACACAGCTTTGTACCAGCTACTAAGAAGAAAATTAACTCTATCTAAGCCAAAACCAGGACACTGACTAGGCCTGCAACATAACAGTTACACCCCTCCTGCAGCTTTCAGATCTGTACTGCTGTATTTTGCAGCAAGTGCTCTTTAATTAGTACATGTCCTGTACCATAGGTCACTTTCCAGTGCATTCTGAAGGACATCTTTTTCATTTAGGTGAACAAGAGGAAAACAGACAACATTTCTAGTACTTCTCTAGATGTGTGCTATTGAAATATGTGATTGGTATTATTCTAGGAATTTTGCTTGTGTTGTGCTGTATGTTTTCAGGAGAGTGACCTTAGCTTGTATTGTTCACAGGCAGCTTTGTTTTGCAAAATTAGATAAACGAGGTTTTCCTCTGTCCTGTTTTGTTACTTCCTTAATTAATTGCCCACATTGGTCAAAGTGGTATGACATTTCTCAAAGTACAGTGCAGCTTTGCATGGGTTACTTATTTTGCAAAGGAAGGAGTCAGGGTTGAACAAAAGATACATTCCTAAACTGAGTTGTGTGCTCTTCTTATTCACATGCAGCACAAAAAGAGTACCTGTAGTAAAGTCCTTGGAAGCAAAAGTTGGTCTTTCAGTCTAATGGGCTGCTGAAATATGCTTCTCTCATGAAAGTGCTTACAGATACCAATTTAGCAAAAACCTTGAAGTCTTTCCAGATATTTGGAATATGTTACAGAAAATGTTTAGCCTGAAGTTCCTTCATACAAATATGTAATCGTCCTGAATTTATGAATGGAAGTGTTAAAATCATTAATTTTGTGGTGGATTTTCTATAGGAAGCATAGATGAAGTAAGAATAATCCAACTTTGAATATAAGCAGGTCAATGCATATTATTTGGACTTTCAAGGCTCAGAAATAGTTTCAGAAGGTCAACAATTCTGCATGAAGCCCAACAACTGAGGTATACACAGCATTTTTTTCTTAAGTCACACAGTCAACCAGAAAAGCAGGAAAATTGTGTAGGGTAATATCCTACTCGTATAACCCAGTGTTGTGAATACCCCCATCACCTGAAGCAAAGCCTGTAATACACTGCCTGCACATAGAGGCTGTGGGCAGTGCATTTATAGATACAATCAAAATCTTTGGACATAGGTATTCATATCCTGCTATGCCTGGATCTTAAGGAACAGCATTAAAACAGTTTAATTAATTTTGTCAAGATCAAGTAGATGAGGCATGTGGAAAATTTAGAAATTTCCATTTTTCTGGGTCTAATTGAACTCACAGTGATCTGGGGATGTACTCACATTCATGACTGGTTTGAGAAATGAAGACCACGATCTTATACAATTTAACAGTTTATTGTAAAGACAGCAGGAGACAAAATATATTAATCCACAAAGCAGAGGGGAAGCTCAGACCTTTACCTAAAAATAAGGTACTGCTAAATGACAACCCCCAGGGTGTGGAATTTGGTTTTTACTCTCTATGATTAACAGAGCTCCTCCCCACCACATCACCCCACCCCTTAGGTATCTTCATTGGCTTGCTGTCTCCCAACAGGATGTAGCTCCACCTTCCTAGGATGTTGTGGTTGGCTCATTGTTACCCAATAGGGATACCTTGTTCATCCCTTTATGTTAATCACACAATTGAGGTCAATGCCCATTCCCCTCCCTGTAGAACAGGGATAGCTATGAAACCTTTAACAATGAACTCATTAACAAACATACATTAATGAACTTATTTTCATAAATCTCTTAACATAGAGATTTTCATAAATCTCTTAAATTTTCACAGCTCTCAACTCACAACCTATTATGGAAGCCAACTACAGTCTGTATTTATCACACTGGTGAATTTTCAGACAAAGAGCATGGCCTGAATGCTTAGAAACAAGATTCCTCTTCCCACCTCCCCCCTCCCCCAGTTCTTTTATTCCAGCAGGTCTAATAACACACTCTCTGTTTTCAGGCCTAGTTGCCTCCATTACTAGAGGAATCACTTTATACTCTTTTTCTCCCTAGGCTAAAGTTGGAGTACTGCTGGTCTGCCAAGAGGACAGATTTGTCCAATATGGAGTCACCTCTTGGACTGGACTGCACCCAGCCATCAAAGACCCAACCATCAAGTTTTTGTCTAAATTCCTAGTTTCATTTCTTGGATCAAGAACACAATGGCTTCCCACTGAATTTGGATGCATGCTAACTTTTCTGGAAAGCAGTCCCTGTGTCAGAAATAACATTCCAAGTATGGTTTCATGACTGGTTTTACAAATTATGTAATAATTCATAGAACTCCTAAATAAATACCACTACTGGCTGAGCGTAAGTAACTATTGCAAAGTAATAGCCAAGCCGACCAATTGCTACCATCTGTCAGTGTCCGTGTTGTACCTGTGTGAGTCAACTGTGTTGCATGTGGCAGCATTGTAAGGCTCCCACTTCACCCCCATTACACCCCAAATACTTAAATCCAGGTGTTAAACTGAAGGTTCCTTTACTCTAGTTGGTGCAAAGAGAAACCCCAAACAGATATTCTCAATAGGTGAAAAATCACACAAATTTACTGGTAAAAATATAGAAAATTGAGGAACTTTGGCAAAAGGATTAAATATGACACCAAATTCAACATAAAAACACTTATAGCATTTCTTAGTATTAATTTAGTATTTAGCATTTACTTAGCCCATTTACCCTAGAAAGCTTTAAACCTATGAAATGTTCTGTTACCCACAAAATTCTATGCAAAGAGAATTAGGATAAGAAAGAGTGAGACGAGAAAGACAAAGACGAAGACAGAAGAGATACAGAAAAACATACATAGAGCTACCAACTCCTAGGATTCCAAGGCGGGTGAGATAGGAACTCCATGAAACTGGCAGGGTCAAGACCGTGTGCTGACCTCGTGCTCCATCTTTTAAGCCCCTGGGCCCCCAAGAGCTTTCCCCCTAAGGAAAGACTTCCAGTTGCTTGGCCAATCAGGGGCTGGGTTAGCACCAACCCCCTCCCCCCCATTTGATTGATTGATTGATTGATTGATTGATTGATTGGTTGATTGCTCTGCCAGGGCTTGGGAGGTCTAGGGGTAGGGCAGGGCACTACCTCACCTAGCAGCACACAAGCTGGCATTCCAAGCACCCCAAAAAATGGCAGAAGACACTAAACTTACTCCATGACAACCACTCCATGTCTCAAGACATCAACTGGGACCTTTGCTCTTTTGGTCTCGTCAGTACCTGTCTTCTCCTGGTCCAATCTAGCAGACAGAGTAGAAAGGAAAAAAGAGGAAAGCATAATGGACAATTGTTATACCAATAAAACCTAGCTAGTATCTTTTTATGCAGTTCATTCCCCCCACCACCCTGTGAGTCCAAAATCTGCAGGACAATCAGGCTCTGAGGGGCAGGAATTCATGCAGCAGTCTTTCACCCAAGGAGTCTGGCAGATCATCCATGACGTCCTGTGTTTCTGGAGGCAGCACTTTCCTTCTGTGAGGTTTAGCTCTCTCTAACATTAGATAATTTACACAACTATCTATGATACTTGTTGGACTTGTAAGATGAGTTCCAAAAAACTCTTGGAGAATTCAATATAGGCTACCTTGCCTTTTGGACTTCACAATCTTACATGTCCAGGCATCCCCACAACCCAAACAGATACACGTCCCAGATCACGTCCAAGATCACCACCCTTATCCCTCCCACTAACTAGGTTTCAGGGAGATTCTCAGAACCTATACTCAGGGAGAGAGAAAAGGTCAGTGGACATCATGGGAAACAACATACAGTACAATTCTACTAATTAAAATTACCTGGATTGCCTCAGGGGTGGAAGTCAAAGATAAAATAACACTCATAATTCCAATCTCCTCAGCATATCACTTTCAGGGTCATGATTTCAGACCAAAAACCTTTTCAACTTAACCAAACCCTTCAGTGGTTCTCCAACTAAATCTTTCTTTTAATCCTTCTGTGTTTACAGCTGGAAAGAACTTTCCAGCTGTCACTTCAGCACCACAATTATACTTCACACATCCCTTACCATTACTACAGGCTGTTCCCTTGGTAATTCTATGCTTTGCCCTAAAGAGGTAGGAAGAGGCACACAGATTAGTTTCAATAATGAATTCCCAAAACTAAATTGAGGGAGGAACCTTTTCCACCCACTGTGGCAAACAGTGAGAAAATATTAATATCTTAAAATACTGCAGGAAAGCTTATATAAATACATAAACTTATATAGACATACATGATTATAAACATAGTAATAAGAGTCAGAAATGCAATAATTACTAATGAAGTTATCCAGTACTTTAAAAATACCGACAAGTACTCTCAGTATTATGTAAGCAAACAAGTTGGAGTATGCAGCCATATTATGAGACTTTTTCATTTTATACAACATGGTTTTGAATGTGATGCCAGACTGATTTTTTGCTTTTTCTTTAATATCCCTCTTACGTTTTATGTATTCTTAGTGCTTTTAGCCTACATACTTGTAACTTTCCAAGTCTGATAACTTAGCTGAGACCCACTGTACCGTTAAACCAAGAGACCAAACAATCTAAAAGCCCCAGACACCTAAGTCCTCTCCAAAACATATTTTTGTAAACTAAGATAAGCTCATTAAAAAAAAATGTTCCTCAAAACGGAGAGTTCACTCAAGCCTCTCATTGAAAGATCTTTGATAAATATACTAATTTTTCAAGGCCTACAGTTGTCAGTTGTGTGTATTTCAGTGTGACAGAAGTGCATGCATTTTCAAAACATTCCACCTAGACAAAGTGCTGTACCCCAGGATCCTAAAAAAAATACTGAAGTAAAACCTCCTTTTCCTTGTAAACCCTGTTTTAGTTTTAATTTTAAGACCAGAGAAAGGCATCAAATGGAGCTATGTGGTTTGGAACTATACAGCCCCAGAGGCACTGGAACTCGGAAAGGAATTGCAAGGGGCACCATGGCAGGGTGCCAACATTGCCAGCTCCACACATTCTAAGTTGTGCCACCCATGGTGATGAGGACCTCAGCCTCAGGTTCAGGTTAGGCTTAGGTTTGAGAGAGTAAAAGAGCCTACAGCTCCAGGGACAATGGGGCTAGAAAAGGCATGCCAAGGCAATCCTGGCATAGACCCAGCATTGTTGCTCTTACATCTGTCTAATCTGGACTACCCATGGCGATGGGGACCTCAGCCTGAGAGCCAAGCTACAACTAGGGTTCGGGTTGAGAGAAAGAGCTTCCAGCTCCAGGGACACCGGAGCTAGAAAAGGCATTGCAAGGCCATCACAGCCGAGTACCAAGATTGCTCACTCTACACTCTTTTCATCCAGTCTAGTGTTACACCACTCACACCAACATATATGGAGTTAAACTGAAGTTCCTTCACTTTTGTTGGCGCAAAGACATTTCCCAACTAGATTTTCTCAAGAGTTCACAAATACACAAACATACAAAGGCTTACTGCCAAAACCTCGGAAAATCAAGGAACTTTGGCAAAATATTAAACATGACACCAAATTCAATATAAAGCATTTATACCTTGGCATAAATGTAGCATTAATTTAGTATTAACTTAGCATAAACTTATCCCATTCAACCTAGAAACCTTTAAACCATAAGATGTTTTGTTTCCCACAAATGTTCCATGAAAGAGGATTAGAACAAGTAAGAAAGAGAAAGACAGAATGCCAGAAGAGATATGGAAAAAACACACATATAGCTACCAGCTCCTGGGTTCCCATATAGAGTCCAAGAGAAAGCAGGGTCCCGACAATGGCCACCTCCTGAACAGCTCCTTTTAAATCCTTCGTCCTTTGTTGGCCCTCCCGTTAGGTCTTCCTAAGTCCCGTTAGGGACTTCCAGTCACTTGGCCAGTCAGGGGCTGGGTTAGCACTACCCCCAGTGTGTGATTGATTGATTGATTGATTGACAGCTCAGGAGGCTGGGGTGTCTGGGGACAGGGCACTGTCTCAATAGAAGCAAGACCTGACCCACTCCTGATGACACACACACTGGCATCAGTTTGAGACACCCAGCTTACTGACAACCACCCCATATCTCAACACACCAACCAGAACCACCAAAATGGGACCTTTCCTCTCCTGCTGTGATTGAGTAAATAGAGCAGAAAGGAGAGGAAAGCATGCTGAAACTCCTATGATGGGCAGCTGCTGTTCATAGATCTAGTTAGTATCTGTTTATGCAGTTCATTCCCCCAGCACCTTGTCAGTCCAAAAACTGCAGGACAATCAGGCTCTGGGGGAGGAGAGTCCATGCAGCAATTTTTCAGCATCCAAGACGTTCAGCAGATCATCCATGATTTCCAGTATGTTTTTGGAGGCCACACCCTCCTTCTGTGAAGTTTAACATTCCCTAACATTAGATGTTTTACACAACTATTTTTGATACTTGGACTTGTAAGCTAGGCTCCAAAATAGCTTGGCAACTTCAATTTAGGCCGCTTGTCTTTTGTAGTCCATGATCTTACAGGTCCAGGTGTCCCCACAACCCAAACAAATATCATAAACTTACATAAACATATATGAATATAAACATAGTAATAACAACAGTCAAAACCATGACAATTATTAATGAAACTTATCTTACCTAGTTTTTAATAATATGGATGAGTATTCTCAGTATTATGTAGGCAAAACAAGTTGGAGTAGCCAGCCATCCTTTGATACCTTTTCGCTCTTAATTTGTTAAATAACCAATTATCAATGTGATGTTAGAGTGGTCCTCAGTGAAAAAGACATCTCTCTCTCTTTTACTTACTTACCTACTTACTTATTCTTTTGGCATATGAAGAATTGCTATTACAATTCATACAAGCTCTTGCTGGGATAGCTGACCCAGGAACAAACAACAGCATTAGTATAGTGGGAACACTGTTCTGGAAATGCAAAACTTTACAATAAAATACATTAAATAGTTCATGATTTGGTATTTTGTTGCAGCTTCCAGTGCAGTTCCTCTGTGTTCTTCCTTGCTTACAGCTGGCTTTATTCACATCTGGATGTACACCCAGTCTCCTGGCTGGAGAGGGTATACTAAAACAACAAACTTGCAAAATGATAAAAGCATTTTTCCTGGAGCAGCAGTTCCACCACTGGCCTCTAGTGGCAGGTAAGGCTTAATATTCACTGCCACCAGAAGGAGACAGTGCACGAGTATTATGCAACTTTTCATTGAAAACACAGGGAAACTAAATTTCCATGTATTTTCAGTGAGGCGTTGGGGATATTCGAATTTGCCCCCCACTCCCAGTAAACCTTTTGGGAGTGGTTCTGAGAGTTTTTTGTCTCGGGCCTGATCTTTACATTTTGGAATGAATAACAATAATTTGGGAGAAGGCCGACAGGGTATCACCTCCTTCTTGGACATTGTTAGGAAGCCTGCCACTTCCCACACTCTCCCATATTTTTATCACATGTTGGAGTGGGGAGAGGGATCAGTTCTGTGCCCTCTAACAAGTTTAAACTTTTCATGCAACAGTATGAAACAGTATGATTAAAAGACTAGAGTCCTTTACCATGTGCTTTGTCTTCAGAAAGCTTTATTTCATTTCCCCAGTAAAATTTTCAGAAGAATCTCTGTCCTTTGTAACCTAACTAATTCTATTGCAGGGTGTGGTATTATCACCTTCAGCATTGCATTTTGATATAGCTAATCCCTTAATAAAAAGGGAGGGCTGAGTGTGAGTGTCCAAGGGCACATAATGATAATAAAATCAATAACGAAATATCAACCACATGCTAAAAAATTCCTATGTGCTGTTTGAATGAAAATGGCTTGGAGAGTGGCTAAGGACACCTAAAATGCTACTGTGCATAGAAGCTTTGACCACTCTAAACTGGTCGGTAACCAGTCAAGCTTCACACAGCACCTCACACTGAGAGCCACTGAGTAATAATGGCAAAGTGACAGTTCATGGCAGAAGGCAGCAATGGTGTCCCTTCCTATGTGAAATATTTGCATCCAATGCCATCCATGACACATCCTGATGGCAATGAGGTTGTTCAAAGCCAAACTTGTCCTGAAGCCAGGGAAGTCACAGATGTTGCAGCAGAAAGGACACCCGGGTACCTGCAGTCTCAGGGGTGCTGCAGTGTGCTGGAAGGAGAGGCAGGCAGGCTGCACAGCACTGAGGGGTTGCAGCACAAAACAGCAAAATGGCAGCAGGTTAGCACCAAGACATAGTAATCATCAGCTCTAGTAGCTGGCTGGATAATCAGAGATAACTGTTTATGTGGAAGAACTTATTAAATATTTTATTTTGAACCATTGTTGACTCCCCAAATGTGGAGATCTTGGGAGTATTTCACATGCTTTTTGCCATGGGGACTGGATTCATAAACATCGGCAGATAACTGAAAGCACATATGTGAGTCATACTTAGGCGCATTACTAATTTTTGATTTAACAACATTTTGTTTTAGGAGATCAACAGGGTTATTGTGGATTTTATGCAGTGTAAATGCTTCTTTTACTATGTACTTGCTTGGGAGCATAAATTGTCAACATAAAAAAGCTAGAAAGCTGTGTTTCATTTTTGTTCCTCCTATTCTAGTAATTCTCTCTTTTATTTATAAAGCCTTCCATTGATGTATTTTATTTGGAAGCTTAATAATGGAGACAGCATAGTGGAAAACACTAACTAGAGGCTTCTGAGACGCAGAACAAAGTGACAGAAGGATGAATATCAATCTTTGTTGACTGGAAGCAAATAAAACCCTGGTGACAACCCACATACCACTGCTCTGCTACTTGTGGAAGCTAGGAGAATAGTCCTTAGCGAAGTACATGTTTTTGTTGAAAATGTAGAAGGCAAAATACTGAGCATAGTGCATAATATGTCAGCGATGCACTTTCCTCTTTCATGTATGTATTCTTTATTCCATTCTGCTCTTCTGCTCATTTTCCTCCCACCTAATACTCCTTAGGCTTTGAACTCTCATTTTCCCAATCTGTTAAATTCTTATAAAGGAGAAGCCTTAATCTAGGAAGATTTTACCAACTACAAGGAAAATGAAATCTAGGCCCCTGAACATAGCATCGATTCCTGTAGAAAATTAAAATCTGAACTTTTCCTTTATGTTTTTGCTGTTGCAAATCATGATTGCACATGGAATACAGCCAAGTGTTATATAGGTTGCAAGGGACACCTGGAGGTGAGCTCAACCCAACATTTCCCAAGAGCAGGTTCAAGTATGTCAGATTGCTCAGTGCCTTTTTCCTGTCAAATTTGGAATGCCCCCAAGGATGAAAATCCCACAGCCTCTCTGGAGCCCTGTCCCAGTGTCTGAGTACCTCCATGGAGGAGTAATTTCTCCTCATATCTAACCTTAGCTTCTCTGGTTGCAATTTGTGTCCTTGCCTTTTGTCCTTCAGCTGCTGCTCCTCCAGGATGATTCTGGGCCTATTTTCCCTCAGCTTTTCACTGTTAGCTGTACAACGCAATCAGATCCCACCCTCTACCCTTTCCTCTCCAGGATGAAGAAGCCTCTTCGCCTTCCTCGTAGGCCACATGCCGCAGCCCCCCAGCACTTGGTGGCTCTGCACCTCCAAGGCTGCGCCCACTCCAGTCTGTCTTCTGCCAGCGAGGCCAGAAGTGGCTGTGGCAATCCAGATGTGGTCTCACAAGCGCTGAAGAGAGTGAAGAATATCTTCCCTCGGGCTGCTGGCAGAAGTTGCCGCTATAGGGCCCTGTATGGGCTGTATAACCCAGCTGGCCTTTGCTGTAGGGACACGATATTGTCACAGGCTGAGCCGAGGACCTCAGGCCAGCCCCTGCAGTGTTGCTTTCTGTGCATTTGGCATCCAGTCTGTGCTGGTGCACAGGGCTAATGCTGCTGCACACAGGACTTTGCCTCTGTCGAACTCAATTTGCAGCTGCACACTCAGGCAATAGGTGGCACTGATGGACGATGTAGTTTGGATTGTCCCCGAGAAAACGTCACTGCGGAAGAGAAAGCCAGCAGAGGAGAAACTGGGATTGTGTCCTCACTCGGAGCAGCGGCCAGGCAAGGACAAGCAGACATGTGGCGGGAGATGCTTCCAAACGCATGGTGAGATCTCTTCAGCACAGGGAGGAGGGACACCAAACTCAGCTCCCTGGGCTTGGGGCTGGGAGAAAGACCCAGGAGGGTCACCAGGTCATCGGAGAGTGGGAGCAGGCAGCTGAATTCTCCTGAGCATGAGTGTGGAGGAGGTGTTGATCGACTGAACCTTGTTTTGTGACACTCAGAGAGATGTTTTTGGGACAGGCTTGCTTTGTTAGCAGTGCAGGGTTTGTGGTATTGCCTTAGCTGGTTTCACTCCTCTGCTCACTGAGCTCCAGGATGTAAGTGCAGGGGGATAGTCCTACCTGTTGCATAAGCTATTTGTTCTTAGGAGCCCTGTTCTTTCATGGCTGGAAGTGATTTGAGGAAAAAAATCCCACATAGGCTGTGTCAGTGATTGTTAGGAAATTGCCTTGGAGGCTACTGGGATATGCAGTAAACAAATACTCTGTGGAGTTGGTTTTTCATTTGGATTGTCAAGTCTTTTTCTCTTCGGGCATCTGCTTTGTTTTGGTTTCTCGAGGTATTGGAATTACAATACCAAATGTAGCTACGTTCCACAAGGTAGAGTAAAAAAACTTTCACTTGTGAATTCTATTGTTGCTAGATCTTAGATTGTGCTTTTGTGCCAGAATCTACTTAAAGGCTTAAAGGGAGCCAAGGAGAATACTTTCTTTTTCCAGCAGGCAGGGGAGACCTAAAGGCTTGATATCCAGTCAGGAGTAGCTAGAAGTGTTAAAGATACAGCAGCCCATTGAACTCTGAACAGCGGAGAGTCCCACAAGCCTCTGCCCATGCCAGCCCTACAGCACAATGGGCACCACATGGCTGGCAGCAGAGTAATTTCTGGAGCTCAGAATTGCCCTGCCACAGTAAATTTTCTTTCCTTCTTTCTGAAGTTACATAGCTGCTCACAGGATGAAACACTGCAAGGACTTTTATCTAAATTGTGCTGAAGGAGGGAATATTATGGCAACAAAATATCTAGCTAAAGCACAGCACAGAAACACTGTCTCTTTGTACGGAGGCAGTGCTTTGTAAGCCCCTCTCTGTCCATCCAAAGAGTGGGAGAAATAATGGCAGAGGTTGCCAGGTGGCTAAACTGCTTGTGATCACATGCCCGGGCAATGGGTGGTGCTGGCAGGGGACATTGCTCCATCCACAAGGCTTGGTCTGGGACAACACTATCAGACTGTAAGGATTCTTCTGTTTTTTCCCCTTTTGTAGGGAGAGCCTCTTGTCCCGGATCAGGTGAGTGAAAGAGTTGTTCTGTGCTGAGCCCTCCTCTTTTGGTAAGTGCTCTGGATGGGGCACAGCATCGTCCCTTCCGTACTCTGGATGAAACAGCAATAAAGTCTTCACTCACAGCCCCCTTGCAGCCCCCTGCAGGAGCCCCAGACATCTCTACTAATCCTCAGGGGAAGCTGGAGAACTTAAAGCATGGGTCAGAGGGTGGGCAGGTACACTACATTTAGGACTGCATGTCTGTCAAATCCAGCTCTGGTAACTTATTTCCCACACCTCAAGTCTGCACCTTGCTGTTTAGAACAGAAACAGGGACATCAGCAGACACACCTTCCTGAAAAGCTATGGAGGAGAGCCAGGATTGCTCTAAGAGATGACTGAGTCTGTAGGGGAGCTGTGAATGAAGCACTGGCAAGAGGAATATGTGCAGCACATCCAGCTCTCTTCAGCAGCTGAAGACTTTTGTCTGTCCTCCTGCTCCTCAGCCCACTCTGCCTGTGCAGTTTTTATTGCTGGACAAGTCCCGCTGCTACTGTCTCGTTCACTGCACTGTGCCTGCCTCAAAGCAGATTGGCCCGTATCCTATTGAACCTTGTCCTCTTGGGCAGCATGGTTCACAAAAAGAGGGACAAGGTAGCTTTGTGATCAACAAGTCCTAATCAGCAAGGGCTTGAGACCCCTAAGAAGCCTTGGTAGATAGAACCCTGCCCCTAATCTTGCCTGTGATCTTCAAAAATAACAGAAGTGCCCAGTCCCTGCCGGCTGCCTGGGATTTGTAGGCATTTATCCCTGCTCAGTCCCAATGGATGTGCATACAAGCCTCAGCACGGTCCCTTTGACACTGCTATTGTTGAATACAAACAATCTCATGCCTCCCCAGATCTTTTGAATATTCTCAGAAGAATGCAGTGCTGGTCCCTGCGGCCGCCCTGGGGCTTGGAGGGATGCTGCTTTACTGGCTCAGATCTGGACGCAAGATCAAGACTATTGACGTGGGTGATGGGTGGTGGGGCTCAGGTGAAAGACCCCTCCAAAGGAAAGAAGATGAAAGCATCCGTCCCTTCAAGATTGAAACATCTGACAAAGAAATCGAGGTACTGCTGGCTGGGGGGTAAGGAGGGGCAGAAAGCTACAAGGGGGAGGCAGTCCATCAGTCACCTCAATGCTTCAAGGTGATGTCTTGGGGGTGACAGCAGGGCACTTCCATGCGCCAGAGCAGCTACCCTGCTCCTTTGGGTGATGCCCTGGTTCACCATTCTTTATGAAGGGGATTTAGGCTCTGGTCGATTGCAATGTCCCCTGAAGATCTTCTGAGACAACAGCCCCTCTGTGCGAGCTGAGGCTTCCTGCTTTGAGCATCAGACTTTGACAATGGTCTGTGGATGGCGGAGCAGGGCAGGAGGGCATTGGGACAGCAGTGGCACCAGTAGGATAGGACTGAGGGGCTTCCACAGAGGAAAGGGCTGTAAGGCTGAAGAGGGATGGTGTCTTGACTGAGTTGTAGCCCCTCTGTCCCTGCATGCCTGTCCCTAGTTATCTGGCCAAGTAGCAGCCAGCAGCTCAAGGTGAGATTCTTATTCTCCCAGCCAGCAGTGCTGCTAAGCTCCTGGTGCCAAAAACCCTGAACTGAGTTAGCAGCAAGCCAAGAGTAGCACCCAGTACTACTGGGTAGTTCCAGTAGTTCCAATGGGGAACTTGCAACCTGTGGAAAATTGTATTCCCCACATAAAAAATTCAGGCGGTCATGCAGAGTGTGGCACATCTCCAGAAGGGCTTGTGGTGTCCCAGAGAGCAATACAAAAGCCAGCACAGCCAGGAGAGCCTGTCAGTGCCTGCCCTGGCACAGGGCACATGCCAGCAGCTGGCCAGCCTAGCAAGAAGGGCTCCCTTCCACAGGATCTACACCGGCGCCTGGATCACTTCCGCTTCACACCGCACGTGGAAGGGGCTGCCTTCCACTACGGCTTCAACTCCAGCTACCTGCGGAAGGTGGTGGCCTACTGGAGGAATCAGTTTGACTGGCGCAAGCAAGTGGAAGTGCTGAACAAATACCCCCACTTCCATACCACTATTGAAGGTGAGAGGGCCTCCATGGCTTGAGCAGGTCTCACTTGGAAATGCACAGTAAGAAGCAGGAGTTGTAAGAAGGGACAATAATTGAGATAGTCATATGCCTAATAGCTTAGTGATATGAGTGAAATATCACTGGTGGAGGCTCTATTATTAATAACCTTATAGGCATTAAGACACAGTGGCAATAAGATGAGGTCTGCTTCAAGATGGGCTTCATCTGGCTCAGAACCGTGCTAACTAACGAGGTGCTCTTCAGTGACTGCCTTGAACCCGCCTTTGAAAACTGCAAAATTTAGCCAGACTGGGGCTGGAATATTCCTCCCCACCACCCAGTAGTTTAGCCAGGTGAGCTTAGCCAGACTTTACATCAATTATGTCTCGATAAGTTAACCAGACTTTACATAAGTGATCTCTAGGTTAAACTTCTATCACGCCTTTTTTCATGTTTCTCTTTTAATTACTGTTATGCTTTTCCATGCATCTTCCCCACATTATGCTATTCAATCAAGTGCAGCTCTACTTACACACTCTGAGATCAGTTTCTTGGGAGATTGATGCTAATATCCAGTGACCCCAGTATCTGTGGCCAATATCCCTGTCTTTGTGTAAAAGATGAGACTGTGCCAGGCATCCCCTTTCAGCCAGGCACCTTCTTGTTAGGAGGCCCATTGTGGAACTTCCGCTCAAGATGCTAATTACAATGTTGCCACCCTCCTTCTTCAGAATCCAGAGCAGAAAGTGTGATGGTCCCAGAGCTTTAATTTTATTTTCTTGGATGTGTGGTAGGGATTGATATCCATTTTATCCATGTGAAGCCATCCTATGTTCCTCATGGTCGAACTGTTCAACCTCTGCTGATGGTCCATGGCTGGCCAGGCTCCTTCTACGAGTTCTACAAGATCATCCCTCTGCTCACGGAGCCAGCCAGGCATGGCCTGAATGAGGGTGATGTGGTGTTTGAGGTCATCTGCCCGTCCATCCCAGGTTATGGCTTCTCAGAGGCCCCTCACCAGAAAGGTAAGCAATGAAAAGGCTCCGTTGGAATTGCAGATTTTGGAGTAAGACCTCAACCACCCCTGGCACCCCTGGGCACTGCAGTCTGTGAATGCAGATGCGTGGCTCTTCACTCAGGCCCATGTGCCTGAGGCTCTGGGGCTGGCAGTGGAGATTTGGAGCACAATGGTAACTGGAAGTCAACTCTGCTTTTCACTGAATTTCTTTCATCTTGTGTTCAGTTTCTTTGCAAGGAGTGAGGCAGAGCAGCATTGCACGCTATGCCTTCCCACAACCCCACACACACATGCTTCAGTCAGGTCACAGTCTTTGGCCAGGGGATGAACACTAGGACAAACAAATCTCCTGTGGTTTATTTTTTCCTACAGGCTTTGACTCCATTGCAACTGCTCGTATATTTCATAAGCTGATGAACAGACTGGGCTTCAAAGAATACTACCTACAGGGAGGAGACTGGGGATCTCGTATTACCACAAACATGGCCCAGATGCTGCCACAGTAAGTAGCAACAGAAATCAGTGGAGAAAAGCTGCCTCCAGTTCCTACCCTACCTTCTTGCTCCGTAGTCCTGCCTTCTGTTTGCCTTGCCTCTCATCTCCCTCTGCTTTTTTCCCTTTGGGGACAACCCAACCCCATGGAAATGCATGAAAGATTTTTTTCAGGCCTTTCTGCCTGTGAGAGATTCTTACAGTGTCAAGGTCAGAGAGAGAGCCTGTGGATAATTTTTCCCAGGCAGAAACATATAAACATTCTTTGCTTGTTAGTGATGTTTTGAAAAGATGTTTTGAAAGGGGTGTTTCCTTTGGCCAATGGAAAACTGTACCTTGCATTTTTTCTCACACAACTATGCATACACACTCACTGCATGGATCTCGAGAGAAAGAGATCTCTCTTTGCTTTTACCTTTGCACAAATAAAATAAATAGCCTTCTGATGATTCTGAGAATGGAGTCTCTTTTGTCACTCTGGCCGTGCATGTTCAATTGCATCAATGTGCTTTGTATTGAAAAAAATTTTTTTTGAATCATGATGAACCTGAAGGGCTTTGTGTGTTTGATTCAGTTTAGTGCTTCTCTCACAGCTGCAATCTGAATTGTTTCCTAGAAAACTTGGAGACAAAAAAATTGCTTGGTTTAATCTTCTATTCCTGAACTTACTTTTAGATCTGTGAAAGGCCTTCATCTGAATCTTGTTTTCATCGGCAAACAAAGTTTGGGAAGGATGATTTGTGTAATGCTTGGGGCTTACGTACCATGGCTCGTAGGCCTCAGTAGGGAAGATGCTCGACGTAGCTACCCTTTCATGCAGAAGAATGTCTATGATGTCCTGCGAGAGTCTGGATACTTACACATCCAAGCCACCAAACCAGATACTGCAGGTAAGGCACCTTCCCTCTATCCCTGTGAACATGGTACACTAATCACTCATGGTACATGAAAACAAATTTGAGACAGAATGAGTTCTGGTGACTGAGTACAAGACCCACGTAGGCAATGAGTTGAGGGGGACAAGAACTGTGTAAAAGGAACCTAAAAGGAACCACTCAAAAAGATGGGAGATTTCAAGTATCGCTTTTCAAGGTCTTTCAAATAGCATGCCACTTCTCTTGGGCAAGAATTCCTTTCCAAAAACTCTCTTGAAATAAAACACGGGGTCCTGAAATTGAAGCTTGGAGAAGTAAATGGGGCTGAAAACAAGAAGAGTATCACAAGCAAGCAGGTGCAATGTGAAAGTTGCAGAGGTAGACACAGCAGAAAACACCTGAAAAGCCAGAATGCTCACATCCTGGGGCCAGTGGATGAGGACTATGAAGAAACATGGCCATTTCCAATGCTTCAAGGAATTCTTTGAATCAGTCCCCACTAGCAAGGATTCTGGGGTATTGTGTTACTGAAATAATCCCTCATCAGGAAAGACAGTAGAGCTGTGTGAAGCTGGTGTTGGATGTGGAGACTAGAGAACAAACCACCTCCCATCCTGGCAATTTACTGAAGGAGAAGAAGAAGCTCAGACTGGAATGTCGACTAATGCCTAGCGTGTTGCTTGAAGTGATCATAAACCCAAAGAAATAAAAGGAGATAGACAATCTACCAGGTGGGAAAGATTTATGGTGGTGTTTCTGATTGTCTGGGTCTTTTTAAGGGCCAAAAGGCGAAGGCATCCACAGAAAAATGAAGATGAGTATGTCTTGTCTCTGATGAGAAATCTGACAGAATTGTTTAAACAAGGAGAATTGATTTACAGGGGATAATATCACAGGGAAATCATGCTTCAAAAATCAGCGCTCGGGCAGAATCAAACAGCTGTAGATCCCCTAATGGAACTTAAATAATTTCCAAAACTATTTTGTGGAGACTCCTCCCCTAGCATTCATAAGAAATTGAACTGCTTCAAGAAAAGGATGAAAACTAATTAACATGAGAATCCAAGCATAGGAACAAATAAGCAGGTTCCAGAGGAGGAAGATCATCACAAAAATCTGTGCTGACACCTGTACTCTTCAACAAGATCTTAACTTCTTTGGAATAACTGTTAATGATTAAGTCTAAAATTGGCAGCTATCTAAGCTTTAGTTTATAAGTGACAGGCTGATAAAACCAGCCAACTAAGAGTGATATCAACAAAGGCCAAAGCAGTTTAAGTGGAGGAAGAAAATCACATTTGGCTCAAGTTTCACTGCTGCCATACGAGAAAAATCAATGGGTCAAGGCTAATTATTTCAAACATCAGTCAGATCAGAGATTAGGGCAATTTTGCCAACTCTTCAAAAAAAGTGAAAAGCAAAAGCACAGAATCCATGATATCCTGAATCAGTTGCATTCCTGCTAGCCCTGTTTCATAAATATATTTTAGAATCAGAACTATACATCCCATCCTAACCAGGACAGACCTCCCACATATTTTATCTGAAATTTCTTTTCAGAGCGTCATCTCTTTACATCTGAATTTTCTCCTTCTGCCACACATCACCGAGAAGCCAATGGGACTTCCTTGGCTCTCAGCTTCTTTTGTAGAGGAACTACCTGAGTTTGTAGTGCCCTGTTACTGCCAGAATTCCTTTGCAGGGAATTTATCACAAATAAAGTCCTATCAGGGACAGATGAATACAGACTCTCCACTAAATTCTCCTGGAAAACTCTAAACTCTTCAGGAAAGTCCAGTTTATCTTGCACTGAAATATTGCAATGCCAGGCAATTGCAACAGCTCTTCTCTTCTCCTGAATTAGGTTGTGGACTGAATGACTCCCCAGTGGGGCTTGCTGCATATATCTTGGAGAAATTCTCTACCTGGACAGACAAATCATTTCTGCATAAAGATGATGGAGGCTTGGAAAGGTAAGAAAACAGATGTCATTCCATGAGAATAACATTTAAAGAATGACAGGTGGGAACTAAGAGGAGGATACAGGTAAAACACTGGCCAGTCAAAGCTGGAATTTAAGGATGAAAGGCTGCACATGACAAGCAGTAGTTTAAACTTACAGCAGACTGCCTGTACAATACTGCTTCAGCGGTTTTGCTCTGGGCACACAGGTGCCAATCCATTTGCTGCTGGAAAACAAGTGGAGATTAAGAGGAACAGCAGCTCTTCAGGGCATGAGCCCAGTACAGAGCACTGAGGAACAGCTTCCAGTTAAATTTCTTCCTCTCTCTCTCAACAGCAAATACTCTCTTGATGAGCTTTTGACCAATGTGATGATTTATTGGGTGACGTCCTCCATTGTGTCTTCAATGCGATACTACAAGGAAAACTTTTCCAAGGACCCTGATCTAAGTGCTGTCAGCAGGTAATGAAGTGGCAGAGTGCAAGATAGATTTGCAAATGAGGTTGAAACAGTAGTCTGTATAAACATTTAGATCACTTACAGCAGCAAATTTAATTAGTTCTAAGAAAAATAGAAGTCCAAATTCTTATTTCCTTTTAATAAATATAGTTAAGGGTCACTTTTCTTTTGAGCCTATAACTCACACAAGGTAGCTTGCAGCCAAGACAATGCAAAAGACTTGTCAAAACACCAAACACAGGCTTGTGTTCAAAATACAGGTGGATATACTTATTCACCAAAGAAATGTGACTTGTAGCTCAGGTCAGTCAAAACAAAACGCAAATCATGGGCACATCTAAGAGAGAAGTTTAAACTGAATTGGGAATACTATGGCTTGCTGGAGAATAAGCTAAGAACTACAAGAGTTAAGCACAAACTTGGGATAGCAATTTGGAGAGCCGTGCTTGAAACCCAGCCCCTTGTGACAGCTGGTACATTAAGATGATTATAAGAGAGGCTGACCACAACATGTTGCTGAGCAGACTTCTCCAAGCAACTGATCATCTAAACAAATGGGGAAGTCTTTTTCTTTATTGACTGAACCAGTCCACCTTTCCTCTCCAGAGAGTCATTGGTTATGCAGTTGGTATCATAAATTCTAAAGCAAACAGGAGCTGGCCCATTTCTCAAAGAGGTGTGGTATCTTGTCATGTAGCACAACACTGCAGCTTACAAAAGTTCATGGGAAACATTTCTAGAGCAAGCTGTGTGCAAAGTTGGCTCTACTTTACACATCTTCAGGTATAATCTTCTTAAACTCAAGGATAACTAATTAGAAATGAAATTCCTCAGCAGAGTGCAGACCACAAAGTGCATTGCTGTGGGGAAACTTCTCCAGCTGAATGTGTTACTAAAGTCAGAGGATTACACAGACTTCCCCCAGGACTTGTTTCATCAGTGCAATTAACTTATGTCTTCTAGGTATGGCGTATATGTTCCCACAGGAATTGCAGCTTTTCCTCAGGAGATTGTACATACACCACGTGTCTGGGCAAAGGATGTCTACAAGAACATCATCACTTTCTCTTATATGCCACGTGGAGGGCATTTTGCTGCCTTTGAGGAACCAAAGCTTCTGGCACAAGACATCATGCAGTTTGTCAGAAAAGTGGAAAAGCTGTGACAGTGCAGTTGAAATACATGCAGAGAATAGCAGCAAGTTGTTCTACCAGTGGCAAAACATTTACTTGGAAGGATTAAATCTGATAAATTACTCAGTGTAATGAGATATAAAGGTCAGCATTTTATTTTGATAATAATTACAGTACTATACTTTGATTAATCAATCTTTAAATGTTTTCTTAAGAAAAAAATCAAAAAAACCCCACCAAAACCCAAAAGCATTTTGTGTTCTTTCGTTACCAGCACCATATCATTGCTGCATTCATAATTCAAGTAAAACAGAATATGTAAACAGTTCATTGCAGTGACATTGCACTCATCTGAGGGAGAGAGGTGAAAGGAACAGGCCAAGGCTTCTGTTCAAAAGCACACTCGGACACTAGCAATCTTAAACGTGTTACAAGCAGCTTTGGTGGAAGCATAAAGGGTTTTGATCTCCTGAGCACAAACACTCCTACATTCAAGTTATATTTCCTTCAAGAGACCTGGGATTTCATATTCAAGTGGGCAGCTGCACATAAAGCAGCTTTCTTCACTCTAACAGATTTTCCCCTAGAACCAGCTTAAGAAGCAGCTGCAGCACATTGTAAACAGATATTAATGGATAATACAGCAGAGAGTGCACTCTAGTGTTCTCCAAGCTCAACAGTATCAAATTAAGTTCCTGCTACTTCAGTCATCTCATTCTGTTCCAAAAGGCCAAAGTTAAAATATGCACCAAGTGTAGAGGGGTACTTCAACCTTTACCCTCTTCACAAAGGATTTTTACCACCCCATTGTGCAATTTGCACTGGTCGCAGCAAGTACCCTCAGGAGGTACCAGTAGGCTCAAGTTTATCTGCAAATGGGATGGAGTTATTTGAAGCTATTACAAGTTCATTACAGCACAGATAACTGCCCACGTGACTGAAGGCAACATCAGCAGATGCCCAGTTCTAATCCACGGCTTTCAGGGTTTCTCCCTGTCTTACTCTGCAGTAGACACCGGCCCAGAAGAACTGGCTCAAGTGCTTATTCTAAGTGATCCAGTCTAAGAACAGGAACTTGGCAGGTAAAGATAGTGCTGAGCTTGATCACATTCCCCTGACTTCTATGCATTTCAGAAAGATTTAAGTCTAAGACTAAGTTTCTTCCTCAAGTGAGAATAATTTACCATTATTGTGGTAGCACTCTTAACTTTCTCTGAACAGAGTTAGAGAAAAACCTGCTTACTTTTAATCTTATATCTAACTGATTGTCAAGGGTGTTAGATAAAGATTAGTTAAAAAAAATAAATTGCTTATTGCTATCCTGCCTCCACCAAACTGGTCTCTTTCCATCTCCAGGACAGCACTAGCCACAAGATTTTCCAGTTGCTGAGAATTCTTACTCTGGAATGTTAAGGAATAGAAAGTGAGTTATGGGGATGTGGAATTTTACCAAGTAGATGGGCAAACACTTGAGTACTCAAGTAGGACACATAGCACGGCAGCTAAGGCAGCTGCTGCTTGCTGGGCTGCCAGGGGGCCCCTGGAAGTAGTTCCGCTGTCTCCACCCAGCTCCCCGGCAGCCCTTGCAGTTCCAGCTCTTTGTAGAGGAACTGCGTTCATCCCGCCCCATTCTTTACTAGCCGGACATAAATCCCTCTTCTGCAACAGTATTACCTCGTGTCCTGCTCCAGTTTTGCTTTCTTGTTTTCTCGCTATGGAGAGCCTTTTAAGAACTGCAAAAGGTCTTCCTCCCAGAGAGTTATTTTGCAGGAAGTAACTTCATTTAAGATAGCCTATGGGTAACACGGCAAAGGCAGGATGAGAAAATGGCCATATTAGAACCCAGAAGATTGTATGTATCCAGCATTTGCCAGTTCATCAAGCACACAGCAGGGGAGTTTTTACTCCCAACACATTAATTCATCCTGTGTCACAGATCAGGCCCCTAAAGAACCACTGGACCTATGTGCAGCTGTGCCATAAGTGGATTTGCCTTCGACAACAACTCAGGAAATAAGGACAACAGATGAGCGCAGCCAAGGTACAGGAAAGCAGTAGATGCCATGGAGGAAAAAAAATTCATATAAACGTGATTCAAAAATACATGGTTACATTTGCTAAAATTATTAACACTTGAAGAAAAAAAAAGTAATCAATATTCCAAATAAATGTTTACGGAAACCATTCATTCACTAAAGCCTTTGAGGGTCACTGGTGCCTGGAACCAGACATAGTCCTCCCAGGCAGGTGCCATATGCTGTGGAGGTGAGGCACTAAGGTGGACATCTCCATCACAGGACAACTTAACAGTCAGCTTCCTCCCTCGGGTTGGCACTTGGTAGTTGAGCTTGGGCCGGAACCACTCAACACCACAGTCACGGTGTCCCTGGACTAGGACCAGAGTGCCTGTGATAGGGAGAGCCTTAAGTTCACTGAAGACATCAGCAACAAACAGGCGGTGAAAGAGCTGGCGAACACAGGGTGCAGTCTGGAGGCTCTCCTCAGCAGCGCCCTCACAGAACCCCTCCAAGTTCAGCTCATAGAGCTCCTTGGGGTTCATGACGTTGCCTCCAAGTAGGAAAAGAACCCGAGGAACCAGCGTCAGACTAAACATGACCTCCAGGTGCTGGAACAAATCCTCCAGCTCCATCAGCAGCTGCTGGCACTTTTTGCTTGGCAGACCCAGGGAGAGTGGCTTCTCAATTCCATCTCCATCCTGAAAAAAAATATTCAAATTAGTACGTTCAGTTATGAAGATATATTTGTTCTAATATACTCTGCAGAAAGCATGGCCCATTCCATCTCAGAGAGTCAAGGAACAAGAGGTTTGTGTTCATTTTGAGAGCTATAGGTACCTACACCGAGAAGATGCACAAGGAACACAAAAGCACAATCCATAGCTACTCAGTTTTAATCTGAACCACACTACTGATGAATTCCAATAGGAATTAGAAATCCATCTTTCAAAGATCAGCAATCACTCTGAAATCACTTAATAGTTTTTTGGTGTTTTTTTTTTTTTTGCTTAGAGGTATTCAAGTAACGAACAAAGCAGTGACACGCTTTGAGCAGAAAGTAGGAAGCAATTAAGAGCAATTTGTCGAGACGTGCCTGAGCTTCACGTTGCCTTCACCTCGTTTTCAAAGGAAGAGGTAACATTTAAGGATGCAGCTACAACACGCGCTTTACTTCAAAAGCAACAACACGTTGCTGTGCAAGTCACCGAGCGAGAACGAGAGCTAACGTGCAAAACTCAAATGCCACGGCCCCCCTAGGCCCCACGTGCCGGGTGCCCCCCCCCA